>PVJA010058578.1:0-10030 GCA_004027025.1 Myocastor coypus
GCCTAAGTCTCTAACCCTAACAGCAACACTAATTCTAACCCTAACCCCAACACACCAACCCTAACGCTAAGATGCTATCTCTACAACCCGAAAAACAATCATAACCGTTGCCCTATACCCCCAGCACTAAGCGCGACTCAATAACACTAACCCACTCATCTGAACACAAACCCTAATCCTAACCCAAAGTCTGACATGAAACCAAACTCGAACCCTAAAGCCATCCCCAACACCAACGCGAACCCATACCTAAACCAGTCAAAACCTAAAGGTAAATGTAAACGTAAACATAAAACTAACACCTTAAGAGTAACGGGTACACCCCAACACTAACTCCCTAACACTATCTCGAAACCTAAGAGAAACCTTAACCCTACCACACTAAAGCGAGCATACATGCTGACACACTAACTCTAACGCCTGAAGCCCAGTGCAAACGGAAACACCAACAGTAATCCTGACCCAATAATCCAAACACTCGAAGGCAAAGGAGAAGCCGAATCTCACCCCAAACCTTAAAACTGACCGTGACCCAACAGTCAACCGAGCACACTAACCCTGCTCCTCAAAACACCAAAACTACAACAGTAACGTGAGAACTATCCATAGCCCTAACAACCTAACCTTAAGCCCAACACAATGACACTAATCCACTGACCTTAAGATGAACACAAACCCAAACCCTAACCCTAACCTGAAGCCTAACATGAACCCAAATCCTACATCTAAAGCCCAACACAACACCATATTGAGCCCAAACCCTATTGCTAATACTAACTATAACACGTACATCCTAAGCCACACACAAACTCCCCAAGCCTAAGTCTCTAACCCTAACAGCAACACTAATTCTAACCCTAACCCCAACACACCAAACCTAACGCTAAGATGCTATCTCTACAACCCGAAAAACAATCATAACCGTTACCCTATACCCCCAGCACTAAGCGCGACTCAATAACACTAACCCACTCATCTGAACACAAACCCTAATCCTAACCCAAAGTCTGACATGAAACCAAACTCGAACCCTAAAGCCATCCCCAACACCAACGCGAACCCAA
Organism: Myocastor coypus; assembly: GCA_004027025.1. Taxonomy (NCBI): domain Eukaryota; kingdom Metazoa; phylum Chordata; class Mammalia; order Rodentia; family Myocastoridae; genus Myocastor; species Myocastor coypus. The sequence goes on from PVJA010058578.1 coordinate 1,065, forward strand.
ACCTAAACAAGCCAAAACCTAAAGGTAAACGTAAACATAAAACTAAAACTAACACCTTAAGAGTAATGCGTACACCCCAACACTAACTCCCTAACACTATCTCGAAACCTAAGAGAAACCATAACCCTACCACAGTATAGCTAGCGTACATGCTGACACACTAACTCTAATGCCCGAAGCCCAATGCAAACGGAAACACCAACAGTAATCCCGACCCAATAATCTGAACACTCGAAGGCAAAGAAGAACCCGAATCTCACCCCAAACCCTAAAACTGACTGTAACCCAACAGTCAACCTAGCACACTAACCCTACTCCTGAAAACACCAAAACTACAACAGTAATGTGAGAACTATCCATAGCCCTAACAACCTAACCTTAAGCCCAACACAATGACACTAATCCACTGACCTTAAGATGAACACAAACCCAAACCCTAACCCTAACCTGAAGCTTAACATGAACCCAAATCCTACATCTAAAGCCCAACACAACACCATATTGAGCCCAAACCCTACCGCTAATGCTAACTATAACGCGTACATCCTAAGCGACACCCAAACTTCGCACGCCTAAGTCTCTAACCCTAACAGCAACACTAATTCTAACCCTAACCACAACACACCAACCCTAACGCTAAGATGCTATCTCTACAACCCGAAAAACAATCATAACTGTTGCCCTATACCCCCAGCACTAAGCGCGACTCAATAACACTAACCCACTCATCTGAACACAAACCCTAATCCTAACCCAAAGTCTGACATGAAACCAAACTTGAACCCTAAAGCCATCCCCAACACCAACGCGAACCCAAACCTAAACCAGCCAAAACCTAAAGGTAAACGTAAACATAAACATAAAACTAAAACTAACACCTTAAGAGTAACGCGTACACCCCAACACTAACTCCCTAACACTACCTCGAAACCTAAGAGAAACCTTAACCCTACCACAGTAAAGCTAGTGTACATGCTGGCACACTAACTCTAACGCCCGAAGCCCAATGCAAACACAAACACCAACAGTAATCCTGACCCAATAATCCGAACACTCGAAGGCAAAGGAGAAGCCGAATCTCACCCCAAACCCTAAAACTGACCGTGACCCAACAGTCAACCTAGCACACTAACCCTACTCCTGAAAACACCAAAACTACAACAGTAACGTGAGAACTATCCATAGCCCTAACAACCTAACCTTAATCCCATCACAATGACACTAATCCACTAACCTTAAGACGAACACAAACCCGAACCCTAACCCAAGGAATCAGAGAGAAATAGTTACTTTCAACACTGCTGTTGGAAGTGTAAATTGTAGCAGTACCTTGTAAAATATTGTGTCTGCTTTTCAACATAAGATATATGTTATGTGAACATAAGATATATGTTTAACATTATATATGTATATAATATCTATCTATCTATCTATCTATCTATCTATCTATCTATCTATCTATCTATCTATGTATCTATCTATCTATCAATCTATCTACCTATCCCCCTTATTCCAGGAATCTAACTCTTGGGAATATACTTCTAAGAAACATAAAGTGACAGTACTTAAGATTTTATGATTATATATATATATATATATATATATATATATATATATATATATATATATATTTTTTTTTTTTTTTTTGGTGAGGACTAGAAAAGGAAAAAGAAAGATGACCATGAAAATGGGAATGATTAAATAAATTATGGTGAAAATATACCATGGCTAAATGGTTTTCCACAGAAAGGACAAACATATAGGTGTAGCTCCTCCAGGTCTAGTAAAAGAGAGCAAATATATCAATTTTTATAAAATGAAGATATAGAACTTTAAGGGCCAGCCAAATAGCTCAGCAGATTAAAGCACATTCAAGAAGGTATTGGGGCTGGGGGTTCAATCCCTGGGCCTGCTATGCAAGCCTACACCTGTAATCCTAGCTCTTGTGGGGGTTGTAAACAGGCAGATCACTAAGAATCTGATCTAGTAGTGAGACCCTGAACATCCTATAGACCCTTCCCTAAAATACAAACAACAACAAATAAATAAAGATATAGAACTTAAAAAAAAGACAACCATGCTCTACCTCCATCTTTAGAGATTCTTGAATAGTTGTCCTGAGCTGGACCCTACACACACTTCTTTCTCTATTTCAACTTAGCAGGGCAGCTTGATTTGCAAGCAAAACTGAGGTCTACTAGTCTAGAATTTCTTGGATCACTATCTACTTGCATTAGCTTTCAAGATCCAATATCAGAAACAACTGAATCAATGTGTTAGAATCCTAATGGCTGGAACTTGGAACTCCTTTGTTTGGTTTGGCTATAGTTGTTTTGCCCAAAGCTGAATGCAGTGGCTTCTGGAGTTTGTGATTGGTTATTGTGGGTTTAGATGCTGCACATGCCCTGGGGAAGGCAATTTGCATTACAAAATAAGGAGGGAGAGAGGCCAGCTAGCTGCCTGAGCTGCTGATATTACCCTTTGCTTTCTGCTCTTTGCTGCTGCCATGAATGGCTGCTGTCTTCCATATGCCACTCTGCCTTGGAGCCAGCTGAGTATGGACTGAAACCTACTGTGAGCTAAATAAACCTTTCCTTCCTTCATTTTGTTTGTCAGTTATTTTTCCCAGCAATGAGAAAAGAGTGAGACGTGCATTATTGCTATGTGCTCTTCCACTGATTCATTAGACTAAAATTCTCAGAACCATTGGACTGAAATGTGCAAGTTAATTCCAGAAGTATCATAGTCCTTAAGAACTTTAGATGAATTTTTCAGTATGAAATTCTGCATTATTTCATCCTATTCTTGCCCATCAAATTTTGGGAATTTTATAAGCTCCTTTGAAATTAGCACAGTTAGTACATCTTAGGCCATTCTGTTTTCAGAATTCCTTCAGCATGATCTTAGTAAAGAGCTGCCTTAAATTGACACCTTACTCTCTTATTTTTCTACTTAAGGTAATATTCAACTTCACACTGAGTCTTCACTGTCAATCACATTAAAAACTCTGGCTTGTTGCTTAGTTACTTAATTCTCTTTTTTCCTGAGAAATCTACTATTTTGAAATAGTGAGGGCTCTGAAAACACACACAATAGCAACTGCCTGTTCCTGATAAGTTTTTGAAAGTGTAACCTAAACTAAGCCAAGACTTTCTTTGCACAAATGACATACTCTAACAATATTCTTCAGTATATCAATGGAACTGCTGAGGAACTTGTTTCCAATCTGGCAATAAATGTCAATCTGACAATAGAATTATTGGAGCACTTTCAATAAACTTTTAAGTTTCATCATTACAAGTCATACAGGAAAGCAGTCTTATCATTATTTCTATTTGCCAAATGAAGAATACAAAATTCAGAGAGATGGATTAATTTAAACACATTATCTGAGACATACACTGTGTAGATGAAGCCTGAATTCAGTTCACAGGAGAACCACAGGCAGGGAGTCTTTCTACGATGGCATATTGCTCTGCGCCATTAAGTAAAGTTTAGTTTCTGAAATTTAGAAGAATTCTCTCTGGACTTCAGTAAGGAATTTCAGTTATCTGCAAAATGCAAATGTGGGTCAGTATAAAGGGTAAGAAAGTAAAACTTTCAGAACACATTCAAACTGAAGACTAATTTTAATTGAACGTTCAGGTAGCTTACATACTTAGTAATTATATGATAGTCAATGCTATTACCAAAATATTTCCATTTATCTTCCTTTAGAACTTAGATTTTTAGGTTTTATTCTCTACACCTATGATGGCTTGTATCCAGATGTTTCCCTAAAGCCTCATGCTCTTAGGTGGGACTTTGGGGAGATGATTGGATCACAGGGCATAATACTCAAAAGTGGATTAATTTACTGATGAGTCGATGGCTAACTACGATGTTAGGTGGTAAACATGGCTAGAGGTGGTAGGCCATTTGGGAGGATGGTGGTCTGGAAAAGTATATTTCCTTCCATCCTTCCCAATCTGGTTCTCTGTCTCTTGACATCACGCTCTGAGCAAGCCTCCTCTGCAATATCCTCTACCTTACCACCTTGCCTAGGAGCTAGTTGACTGTGGACTGGCACCTCTATAAACTGTGAGACAAAGCAAACCCATATCAAGTAGGGCATCAGATATTTTGTCATAATAACAAGTAACTAAGACAGATTTTGGTACCAGAGAAGTGGATATCTTACTTAGACAGTACCTCAACATTGGATCAGAAATCTTTGTATTGGCTTGTGGGCAGGCTTTGGAAAAATTTAGAGATGCTGGTTGGAGAAGCAGCCTAAAGTTCTATAATCCAAGTTGGACAGAACTTCCTGGCTGGGGACCAGAAAGCCAGAATGTTCATCATAATGCAGCCAGAAAGACCGTGCTCAAAACTTTTTTGTTGGGAAGAAGAGCCCCTTGAGTGGTTGCATTCCAGGGCACATGTATTATGTTCTGGTAGAAATTGTATCTGCAATATGCTCATGTCCAATAACTTTGCAGCCATCTAAGATTAAGGGTGGCAGATTAATTAACTTGAAGGATTAATTTTCAAGGCTGCCAAACTTCAAAATATGGTTTGGATGCTGTTGGGGGCTTTTAAACAACTCTACCACGAGAATCAAATGCAAATGTCCCAACTAGCTAATCTAAGATGTTTGAAATTTGGCCAGAAAGGAAACCTTGATGAAGTGGGGGCCTGCAAAAACAGAGCACAGCAGATCTTGGTTGCTAAAAAAGGACTCTAAAGAGTTTGGATGGCTCCAACTCTAGATCACTGCCAGTTGTACAGCCTCATGATCTCTATCTTGCACCAGCTTCCTTCACTCCTGTGGCTTTCCTGAGGTGTTCTTTATTTATGGGTTTCTCTGCATACTGAGGTCTTATATTACAAAGAAACTAAGACTTGATTTTGAGATTGCAATTGCAGAGTACTGTGGTCCAGAATCTTGGCAGGCTGGGGAAGGGAAGTAAGTTCACTGTACTTAGCAATCCTGGTTTGCAGGTCCTCTGTAACTACCACCAGGATGCATAAAGGCTCAGATATTTCTCCAGCTTGACCTCATTCACACAGTGCTGGTGTTAGGTGCATTACAAGGGCTGCGGTGTCAAAAAGGCATCAACCTAGAGTTTCAAAGAGGCATTGTGCCTCATAGAGGAAAGCAGATGGAGCTTTAAGGGTGGAGCTGAACATGTAGTGAGGCCATCCAAACCTAGCTCCCATTTCAGCACTATTTGCCCAGAGTACTGGAAATAAATCTACACAATTTAAGGTCGTGCTGTAGTCCTGTTTTTTCCATACCTCTATTTTTCCATGTTTGAATGGGAATTCAACATGGAATTTTCTTTGTGTATTAGCAGTTTTTAGCTTTCCTTGTGATTTTTACAAGGTCTCACAGCTCATAGCTTGCCTTAAATCTGATGCACTTGGGACTTTGACTTTTCATCAATGCTGAAACTATTGAGATGCTGGCAACTGTTAGGGATGGAATATTTTCTCTCTAGGTGACTCTCCTTAGGTGCACTGTACATCATCGATCACTTTTCTCTGTGGCCCCATAATCTCCTTGAACAGGAAATTTGGGACACCACTGATTTATATGCTGTTACAGTACAGGTTCTTCTAGTTCCTGTATCCTCACTGACCTTGAAAGGCTAGAGCCAAAATATTGGTATTCTTGTATCCCTTTCTTTTCTTTAATTATTTGGTTTGCCAGCTTAAGTTGTTAACCCCTCAGAAGAGAAGCTTAATGATATTATTCCCTATGACATAAGCACTTGAGCTTAACATCACTATCATTCTGAATATCAAATGCCTTAGACATAACATGAAATACGTATTGTCCACCAATTGTTATATTTTAAACTTTAAATTCCTATAGAAAGTAAAAAAATAAGTCATAGATTTTTACACAGAGATTTAATAACTTACCCATCTATAAGATTATAGTGGCACACTTCTATGGCCTTTTCTCTTTTTCTCATATTATCTTTTATTTCCTGTTCTTTCTTTTTTATTTTTAAACAAATATTTACTTGAGAGAGAGAGTATTCATTTTGCATAAAGGGATGAGCACAAGTCTTTTGGGCACCATGGGAAGATTGTTAATGATTTATTTCTAGATATTTCCCAAGTTCATCATGCATTCATAGAGGAGACTGGATCATGGATATGCGTTATTTTGTGGATTATTGCACTAATGAAGTGATGTTGAGAGCTAAAGCTTTCTTGGAGAAGGTAGGCCACAGGGAGCACGATCTGGTAGGGTCTCTCTTTTTCTTCTCTTGATTACTTTCTACTCCTTGTTTCCATGGCACAATCTCTTTTTTGAAAGCCCCTCACTATAACACCTACCTTTGAGTCAATGGACTATAGACTAAAAGCTCTACACATGTGAGCAAGTTGTGAAAATTCCTAAGTTGTGAATCTTCAATATTTCGTCTCATTAGTGAAGAAAATAACTAACACAATGCCCTTGGATATCTATCTATCTGTCTATCTATCTATCTACCAAAGGGCATTGTGTATACATACATACATACATATATATATATATATATATATATATATATATATATATATATAGTGAATGTCATTGGCCAACGACACACACAAAAGAGGTTAGAGATCAATGGCACAATTTGACACCTAATTTTCTGTCTGTAATTGGCAGTGCCATTGTTTGTGCTGAGAGTTGCTTCTGGTTGATCATGCTGAGTTTATGGATGAGGAATGTAGGCAGAATTCATAATCACCCAAAAGTCTCTGTTGTCTTAAAAGTGCTAGATCATGTAGGCTGTTGTTCATGGTGTTATTATCGAGCTTATCTAGATTGCTTCATATTTGTTCCACAGCAAATTACATGTAACAACACCACAAAAGACAACAACCAGTTGGGAAAGACAAATAGACAACTAACTAACTAACTAATTAACTAACTAACTAACTAACTAACTAACTAAACTGAAAAGTCAGCAACTGTAACTGAACATAGATCACATTTTCCTAGTAATTACTTGCTATGAGATAAATAAATAGATATTGTCCAATGTGATGGTAAATTTTAAGTGCCAAGTGAGCTAAGAAGTGCTAGAAGGTGCCTAGAGGTTTGGCCAAACAAATTGGATGTTACTGAGCCATGAAGTGCCTACATGTCTGCTTAAACAATGTTTTCTGTGTGACTGGGAAGGAGTTGTGGTGTATCATTCACATTTGAATTAGTATAGGAAATAAAGCTGGTTGCCCTCCCTAATGTAGGTGGCTTTCATCCAATGACTAGAAACCTGAAAAGAATCAAAACACTAGCTCTCACATAAGGGTAAAATCCTCCTGTCTAAATTACCTCACTTAAGGTATTAGTCTTTTCTTTCTCTCATCTTGGAATGAAGCAGGAAAAGTTGATCAACGCAGAGTAGACAAGAAACAGTGAGAGAGAAGAGAGTTGACAAAAATACACACTCCCAAGTCCTGTTCCCAGAGGCCCAGCTCTTCTGACCAGGCCACAGCTCTTAACAGCATATTCAGTTGCAGATTGAGCTACTCATGAGTACAACACCCACATGGCCTAACACTTTGTAAGATCCCCAACCCCACCTCTGAACACATGAGACTTTCAGGTGATATTTTACTTAAAAGCATAGCATGTACTATGTTCAAAATGAGAGTTATGTATGTGAGTTCTTCAGTGGAAGGAGTTAGCTGATCATGTGCAGTTTTCTATATTTCCTGAACCTATTTTACATGTATTTCTTTCAAAATGGCAAAACTGAAATTGCTTCTGAGGTTGCTTTTCAGAAGCCCTTGGAATATCAACTGTGTTGATTGGTGTTTGAAGATTTTGGAGATGTCAGAAATGGTTTCCATCCTTCTCCAATGTTTGCTATGTCAGGTATCTGTGTTTACTCTATAGAGCAGCAGCAACTAGGTAGGGTTATGTCAGCTAAGCTGCAGCTTCTCTCAACACACCTGAGAGTGCTGATGAAACAACTACAGGAATGATGGGAAGATGCCAGTATGATATGTTCCAACCCACTCGAGAAGACAAAAGGAAAGGAGTGGAAAGGGTGACAACTCTCAGCCAGATCACACCCCTTCTGGTTGTCAGAGGAAAAAAAGAAAGGGCCAGGCCTCATTTCTCTCTATCTGACATGGAGTTGCTCCCAAGTTATGACGACTTTTGACCTCAACATCAACAAACTGAAAAATTACGTGTACTTCTACACATCTAACATGTGCTGGTGTAATGAAAACATCAGAAAACTTTGGGCCCCCAGCCTGTTTGTGATGAGAAAGTGGTCTGAGAAAGCATTGCTTTGCATGTGAGAAAAAAATAATCATCAAAAAGGATCTTTCCAGAAAGCCAGGCCAAGAGGCACAAAGAACAAATGGCTTTGGAGTTCCTGCTAAAGAGTAGAATCAGTGTGTACATGTATAGCATCAATATTCCCAGTGAAGGTGCTCTTTGTAACTATCTGCCCTGTGAAAGTTTAGTATATTTGTAAACCTATTCTGTTATCCAGTTCCTTATTCTGAGTGGATTTGTATGGTAAGTTTTCTGTTACACCTTACTATGCAGAATAGAAGGAATGGGCAAATATCACTCTAGTTCATAGATATGCAGATCAAGAGAAGCCTCATTTGAGGTTGAGGTAGTGATTCCATCCATCATCTAGTCAGCACAGAACTGTTGGGTGCTTGATATTTTGAGCTTGGTGCTTTTTATGGGATTCTGGGGGTATATCCCTTAGTAATAAGAGCTAGTATTTTGTGCATACAAAGTATGACCAACTTCCTGTTCCAGCCCAGCCCAAACCCCACCGCTGGGAGCTGAGCCTGCGCACCTGCCGCGGGTAAGCCACTGCACCCCTCTGCCCCGCCTCTGCGTTCCCGAGACTAACTTCCTGTTCCAGCCCAGCCCAAACCCCACTGATGGGATCCTTGGCCCGCGTTCCCTTTCCCCGCCCCGACCCCGCCGTTTTTTTTTTTTTTTT
>PVJA010058579.1:0-10033 GCA_004027025.1 Myocastor coypus
TTTTTAATTTGAATTGTTTATTGGTACATTCTGGATATACATAATGATTATATTCATCATAGGGAATTTATACCCGTATATGATGCTCTAACTCCTCTTCCTATCCTCTCTCCCTTCAAGCCCCTTTTTTCCTCCTATTTGCAAAGCTTTGTTTCCAATTTGTTCTGTTTTTATTGTGGTTTTCCCCTTTCCCTTCTCTAAGTACTTTTAAAGTCGCTGAGCTTGAAGATGCAATAACTGAAACTATACAAGGTAGACACAAGAAAACTGGAAGGAGCATCACAAGGTGTGTGTGTGACTGGAATTCCAAAGTACAGGAAAAGGGGGCAACAGTCTGTAAAATGTAAAGACAACAAGACAGTAGCTCCTTGTGTGCCCAGCGTGCGGGAAGTCACTGTTCTGTGCCAACAAGTGAAACCTGAACAAACTTACAGGTTAATGCCTCTACTTGAATCCATCATCGCTGCCTCTAAATTAGCAGAGCTGGACAGGCCAACATGCAGGACGTTTCTTTTCTTAAACAATACCAAAAGGTGAATGACAACCTGCCAAAGAAATTTGTTGACAACCCGCTCGCGTGGGGCCCGTAGTTTGCAGGCATCAGCTCCAGGAGCTCGACTAGATTCTTGAAGAACAGAGAAAGTCATTCTTGCTTGGAGCAAGGAGCAAGGAAAATAACTGTGAAATTCGCCAAAGCATCCCATGCTTCCCAACAAGGCCGACCCTCAGGAGAAAGCAGCTGGACAAAGCCTAACCCTTTAGGTTTTAGCAGCGCCTCCGTGACATAGGGAAAGGGAAGAGAACACATCCAGCCACCTCTAGCCTTCCACGGAGAAGGAACGTGCCCACCTGGCCACCCTGTCCCTAATAAGATGGAGGGAGGGGCTGAGAAACGCTTGTAAAGTTCTCAAAGGCAGAAACTTAGGAAAGACCAAGACCTCACTGTAGGGCTATAGAACACTTTCTCTTCGCTCACACCTGGACACACATTACTGAAGGCTAACTGGCCACGGTTCTTTGTACACAATACATCGCGTCTAGCTGTCAGAAAAAAACAGGCAAACATATATGTCAGTTAGGAAAGTCACAGTAAGAACCAGAATCAGGCACTACAAGGAGGTCATAATAACTATAATTAATATACTAACAACTTTGATATATAGACAACATGCAAACACAAGATGTAAGCAGAAATATGAAAGCTTAAGAGAAAACCACAAGGAAGCGCTCATGATCAAAAGCATTATAACAAAAAAGGACGCCTTTGGTAGGCTTCATTAATAAGACTGGCACATCTGAGGAAAACATCTCTGCACCTGAGGCCATAGGCAGAGCCACAGAAACTTCCCAACCTGAAAGCTCAGATGAGCAAAGACTTAAAAAGGCAGAGCATCCCAGAAAGATGAGATAATTTCCAAATCCGTTCTATACACACAATAGGACTGTGGTAGCAAGAAAGAGAGAAAGACACTAAATACTTGAAGCAGTAACAACTGAGAATTTCCGCAAAATTCATGTCAGACAGTAAACTGTAGACATGTACAGAGGTGAGACAGCACCAGCCAGGATAAAGGAGCACAACTATGCAAAAAGCCATTCACCTAGATTCTCATTTTTAAACTACAAAAATTAAAGACAAACTATTGGGGGGATTGTTGTTGTTGTTGTTGTTGTTTGTTTTTTGTCTTTTTGAGACAGGGTCTTGCTATGCAGTTCAGGCTACTCTTGAGCTCACTTCTGTAGCCCAGGCTGGTCTCAAACTCACACCGATCCTCCTGTCTCAGCCTCCCAATTGCTGGGATTATAGGCGTGCACCGCCACGTCTGGTCAATAAAATAAAATATGGAAACAAGCGAGGGAGATGGTCATTTTACTGGCAGAGATGAAGAAAATAATTACATCTAACTTCTCCAAAATCATTCAAGCAAGAACATGTGAAATGAAACATTTAAAATGTTGATAAAAAAACATCTGCCTAGGGTCCACAAACTGCTAAATTATCCTTCAAAGGTAAAGGAGAAAAAGAGACTGCCTCAGACAAATATGGAAGGAAATTATTGTTGATATAACTGCCTTGCAAAATATGCTATAAGAATTCATTAAAGAATAGAAAAATAATATAAGTCCAAGTATAACCTACATAATAAAAGGAACAGCAAAGTTAAAATTATTGAAGCCAAAATAAATTTTACTTCTCATATTCTGAAAATTACCTAGCAGACAAGTTCGCTCAAGATACCAACAATGTACCAAATTAAGTATGCTCATGTTATATATCTCTATATACTTATGGATGTTTAGATACAAGTAAAATTTATGACATAAATGATAAAAAGGGCAGAAGCATTTTTTTTACTCTTACTACAGTTTTTGCATTACCATGAGCCAGTAAAGTACTATTTGATGAGATCAGGGAGATTCGGGGTGATATGGCCATACTCTACTGTTATTCGAAAATGAGTCTGGATTAGTTGTTAAGCGTACATTGCAAACCTAGGTAAATTAAAAGACTTTTGTAGGTATAATTAACATTAACTGATATGCTAAGAAAGAAAGAAACATGAAATCGTATAAATGCTCAACTAAAACCACAAGGTAGAAAAAATCGATGTAAAACAAGGGCAACAAGGAGAAAATTGTGCCTAACATGGTAAAAAATCTAACTGTGCTACAATCACACCGAGCATCAATCTTCTTAGCACGTAAATTAAAAGACAGATTATTCAAGATTATCCAAGTGAATTTAAAGGCCCAACTATATGTGGTTTCTAATAAATTTACTTTAAATACATATACATACACATACACATCAAAGGTGAATAGGTAGAGAAAGATACACATATACCGTATCATCACAAATAAGTAGAAGTAACTGTACAAAGATACTTATAAAGCATGTTATTATATGGCCACCTGTGGTGGTATATGCCTGTAATCGCAGCACTTGGGAGGTTGAGGCAGGAAGATCAGTGCAAGTTAAAAACCAGCATGGGCTAAAAAATTGAGCTCAAGGCCAGCCTGAACTGCATAGTGAGACCCTGTGTCAAAAAAAGAAATATATAAGAATGGTATTACATAATGATAAAAAGATCAATTGTTTAAGAAAACAGCACAATAAGAAAACAGCACAATCTTTAATGTGTGTACACCTCAAAACAAACCATCAATATATATAAGTAAAAAAACGATAAAAATATAAGAATGATTAATTTCTTTTTATAATTTAAGACTTCAGCTACTCACAATCAGAAATGATAGATCTGGGAGGCAAAATTCAGCAATAACATGATTCAATTCAGTAAGATCATCAATCAACTGGAAATAATTATCATCTATAAAACTATTTCACCAGGGAGATAGCTCAGTGGAATAAGCACTTGCCTGGCAAGCACAGGGTCCTGAGTTCAATCCCTGGTACCACAAAAAAAAAAAAAAAAGATAGCCAAAGAGGCCAGCAAGATGGCTCAGCAGTCTAAAGTGCCTGCTTAGGCAAGCTTAGGCAACCACAGGGACCACAGTTCAATCCCCAGCACCACATGCTGTGCTAGCCCCACCCCCAGGGCTGGGTAAGCCAGCCATAATAAAAATAAATAAATAAATAAGTAAAACTACTTCATCCAACAAAGCAAAATACACATTATTCATACAATTTCTATTCTCCTCTTAGACCACAATAGAATTAAATCAGAAATAAATAACAAACAACTGTGAATCCCTAAATACATAGAGATTAAATAAAACACTTTTAAAGAAAACACTCCAAATGAGTCAAGGAGAAAAATCTCAGGAAAAGTTTACACTTAACTTGAGCTACATGAAAATGAAAACATATCATCAAAATTTGCAGGATGTACAAAAACAGTGCAAATATAGAACAAATACGGTAGTGAATGTTTGTATTACCAAAGATTTTAAAGCAATGACTGAAGTTTCTACCTTAGAAACTAGAAAAAGAACAACTGACATTAAAATCAAAAGAAAAAATAATTTTTGAAATTTGAAACAGTAAATGAATACAGAAAATAAACTAAATGCTAGTTCTGACCACTGAGCCATCCTGCCGGGCCCTAAATGCTAGTTCTTTGAAAAAAAATCAACGAAATTTATAAACTTCTAGGCAGTCTAAGAGAAAAAGAAACAAGACACAAATCCCAATGTGAAAAATGAAAGGAAAGAATATTCTTTGAATATTCAAAGAATAATAAAGGTGTAAGGGGCATGAAAAACTCCGCGGGCCCATATTTGATAACTTAAGGAAACGACCTAGATTGTTAAGGGACAGAATCTGCCAAAATCCTCAAAAGTAGATGCAATCTGAATTGGCCTAACTGTACTAAAGAAATTGAATCAAAATAATAACTTTCTAAAACATAAAATACTAGGCCCAAATCGGCTCATTATTGAATTCCTTGAACATCAGAAAAAAAGAATCACACCAACTCTCTGTGGCCTCTTCCAGAAGATACACACAGACACAGCACACTAATTCTAGGAGTGCAGTACCGCCCTTCTATCAAAACCCAGAGAAAACACAGCACCCAGATGCAATCCTCACATGCCGACAAAGCCCGCAAAGCGCCTGCAGAGTGAGCCCCTCACTTGTGATCACAATGCAGACACTCGCCAGCCGTCTAGCCTTCTAGGCTTCTCCCCTTACTCCTCTCTGCACCCTCAGTCTTCTTCGTTGGGCTCCTCTTGCGTTTCAAGCCAACTTCCGCTTCCGGTCGTTGGTAGTCCTCCGCGGAAGTGCTCCCTCCCTTAGCACTTCCTGTTTGGGTTTGCAGTTGGGTCCCTGGACGTCGCGAGTCTATACCTGCGTCTCAATGGCAACGAACTATGATGTGAAAGCCAAAGTGTATGGCAGACCCCCGAGTGCTCCCAAGGATGCCCCTAACGCACGGATGCCAGACAACACAGCCTTCAAACAGCAACGGCTGCCCGCCTGGCATCCCAACCTTACTGCGGGGAATGTAACGGCCTCATTTTTCCTCGTCGGCCTCATCTTCATCCACATCGGCATCGGCATCTTAGTCACCTCCAACAACGTCCAAGAGATTGAGATTGATTACACCGGAACGGAGCCTTCCAGTCCCTGCAATAAGTGTTTGTCTCCAGTTGAGACACCTTGTGTTTGTACCATCAACTTCACCCTGGAAAGAGCATTCAAGGGCAATGTGTACATGTATTATGGACTGTCTAATTTCTATCAAAACCATCGTCATTATGTGAAATCCCGGGATGACAGTCAGCTGAGTGGAGACATTAGAGCTTTACATAATCCTAGCAGGGACTGCGAGCCCTATCACACAGATGAAAACAAACCGGTTGCTCCTTGTGGAGCTATTGCCAACAGCATGTTCAATGATACATTAGAGCTGTTTCAGATCGCCAGTGACTCTGACCCTACTCCTATACCTATTCCTTTGAAAAAGAGAGGGATTGCTTGGTGGACGGATAAAAATGTGAAATTTAGAAATCCTCCTGGGCAAGGAAGTCTGGAAGAACGATTTAAAGGCACAGCCAAGCCTCTAAGCTGGCATAAGCCGGTATATATGCTGAGTTCCGAAGACGATGACAACGGATTCATCAATGAAGATTTTATTGTTTGGATGCGCACCGCAGCGATGCCTACTTTCCGTAAGCTATATCGTCGCATAGAACAAAGAAGTGATTTATTGCCAACATTACCAGCTGGACGATACCGTTTGAATATCACATACAATTACCCTGTACATTCTTTTGATGGACGAAAACGGATGGTCTTGAGCACTATTTCATGGTTAGGGGGGAAAAATTCCTTTTTGGGGATTGCTTACATAACCATTGGATCCATCTCTTTCCTTCTGGGAGTTGTAATGTTAGTAATTAATCATAAATATAATAGCAGTAGTAACAGTAGCACTGCTATTTAATTTACTTTCTGAAAATAAGAACCTGTTTTATGTGTATAAAGGCCAGCCCTACTGAACCTCACTTTCAAGTGCTGATGTCTGGTGAATGCATCATTTTGAAGTCAGTACTTGTTTTTAAAGAAAAAAGTCTTTCTCCCTTGCTTTTTCCTTGTGGATACATATAATGAAGATAAAAATTAGCTCTGTGGCTTGCTAACAGCACTGGAACTACTGAACTGGCATTTAATATGTGTTTATTATCGGGCCAGATCACATAATGAATACAGCCACTGTCATGTGAAGTGTGTCTACTGCTGGAGTGTTTATGCTCTGTTGATATGATATTGAAATATGATACCATTTATGTGTGCCTATTGTGTAGAAAAGGACCCCAACATGTGTACAAGTAATGACTTGCTAGCCTTTCAGGACTAGGAAAAGAAGGGAAAAGCCAAATTTAAATAAATCACTTCATCGTTGTCATGTGCCACGTGTAAAGGCTTCAGGTGCCATCGGTGTTGAGGTAGCTCATGTATCCAATTTGTCTCTTAGAGTTCTTTATTAAGTTTAGCTTTGATTTCAAAGGCCATGCTTCTCTTGTGTGGCACAGAAAATAATGCTCATGGCCAAAGAGGCCAGCTATGTTCTGGACAGGAGAATTGAGAATTCCTCCTTTTGTGTGGCTAAAACACAGGAGTCAGGAACTGCAACTCACCTGAGATGGTTTTAAAATTTGCAATCATTGCCTTGAAGTTTAGACTTCATAAAGGAAGAGAGGATACAGGTGGGTGGGAGGGCTCCTTGCAAGAGCGGCTCTGCTAACTGAAAATGAGGCATAAAGGCTCAGAGGCAACTGCTTACATTCTTGTGGTATTTGACATTCAGAAATTTGCTCCAGAATTAGAAATACCCCAAGTCCTTCTTGTTTGGCAGGTGTTTAAAGTACTGATAGATCTTCCAAACATTTTTGAAACTTTAATTACTTCTCTTTCACTTTTTGCACATGTCAAACATAATGTACATAAATATTCTTTTTAGTTAGCATACCAGTTTTTTTGGTTAGTATGCCAGTTTTTTCGTAAGATGTACTTTAGGAAGATGCTCTATGAATTTTCTACTTAAATTGTGGAGATCTTGGAATATGTACATGATAAATCATAAATTATTGAAATTACTTTTATTTTCCACCCACTGGAATTATTTTGCTATTTCTTCTTGAATACATTTCATATGTTTGCTTTGAATATATTCTTGAATGTAAACTTATTTTCCAAATACATGCAAATGAGTAGATTAATCAAAGGTGACTTAATTGCACTAAAATTGCATTTTTTACTAAGCTAACTCATATTTATGAGGAAGATATTTGTTTATTACATTTATAATGATTTTCTTCAGTTCTAGTTGAAATCAGAAGATCTAGGTAACATACCAACTTTTCTTAATATAACCTTCAATAAACAAAAACATACTATAATAGTAGAAATAGGTCACACTGTTTTATATAACATGAAACTTAGTTAAAAGAAAATATAATTCATAGTGATATTTAGCTCAAAAATATTATTTGCATAAGTTACTGACTATACAGTTATAAATACATTCCTTGTAAATTTATCAGAATGCTGTTTATACTGAAAATTGTCCTTGAACATGGAATCTTGTCTTCTGGTATTCCTCATGAGGGAGGAAAGTTTCTCTTTCCTTCCAGATCAAGTAGATACTGTTTAAGGAGCTCTGCTCCCTGCGTCTCTTTCTAAGTGGGGACCAAGGACTAACTGGGGACCGAGGACACCAGTAAAGAAAAGCTGAAGAGCTTTTCCAACACATTCATAACTCTAAAGAAGACAGAATCTTAAAAGATAATTAGATTTTCAAAACAAGAATAGCTAATTAACAATGGATAATATATTATCTATATTTATCATCAAATCCATTGCTTAGATTAGCAGATAGAGTTATGTAAGATTGGACATATGATTGAATATTACCACTTGCTTTCAAGAAATCTTAAATTTTGGGGACTGGTCAAATAGCCCAGTGGATTAAAGCACTTGCTTAGGCAGAGAGCAGCAGCTTGGACTTGATCCCTAGTGAGTCATGCCAGCCCCGCCTACAGGGTGCACTGAGAGGGCGACTGACATTAGGTGTGATGGCATGAGCCTGAATCCCAGCACTTGGGAGACTGAAAACAGGAGAATCACTATGAGTCTGATCCTGTGGTGAGACCCTGTAGACCCTGTAGACCCTGTATCAATCACAAAAAAATAAATAAATTCTTAAATTTTTGTTCTTGTCTCTGTTTTTATTTTTTTTTTACCCTCTTAAAAAATTTATTTTAAAGAGAGTCCAGTGATAATTGATATGACCTTAGAAAGGGTGCACATTTTGAAGATCAAGGTGACAGGTATTCAAGCATGGTTTTTACATTGCACATTGCTGTCCTTGATGTAGTTGCTTAGATCATAGATAGCAATGCACAGTTAGTCAAGGTAAAATTTCTGCACATTAACTGCTATTTTCAAAAGACCGATATGCATTGTTGTCTGTTACCCTGTTTCTGCCTTTGTTTCTGATTTTTGTTCTTGCTTTTATTTTGACTGTTCAAAATAAAATAAAACTTAAACTAGGGAAAAAAGACTCTAAAGACCTAACTGCTAGTCCTGGCTCTATCCCCAGGCTGTCAAGTTACTTTATCATCCTGAGTCTGTTTCTCATCTCTCAAAATAAAGAGTTTAGCTAAGAAGAAACAAACAATAAATAAATAAAATAAAGATGATTTAAAATGTTTCCATTTTACAAGTGCATTGCTAGCCTGAGGTCATCCCTGTCTCCTGCCTTCTGAATTGTAAGACATTCCTGTCGCTCAGTAGAAGAAAATGGAATATTCATATGGCTGCTGTGGTGCCTGGATTTGGGAACATCCCTTTCTTATTGGCATCCCGCTTACACTGAGAAGCGGGAGGCCATACACAAGCTTCAAATCATCTTACTCCATTTTTAAGCAAATAGGTTAAACAGATGATTTGGGAAAATGTATTAATTTGTGGGAAATATTTTCACATGAAAAGTTTCCCAATCGAAATCAGTTAAGTAAAAGCTAAAAATTTTCTTTGAAATTAAAAAGCAATTTAAGAATAAGTGGGAAAGAATAATTGTGCTACCCAAAGATAATTATTTGACCAAGAGAGGTGTCAAGTGAGTAATGATAGCTATTTTTACCCTTAGAAAATGGTAATTTATTTTTAACCTTGACTGGATAATGATAGGTTATTTTTAATGATAGTTTATTCATTGGATAATGATGGTTAATATTTAACCTTGATTATATAAAAAGAAAGCATTGTGTTAGTATGTTGTGTGTTAATAAAAATGAGCTATTTTTATAAATCTATTGTATATAAAAAACTAGAAGTCAACAGGTATACAATGTCTACCAAAACAAAGACACAGGGGTAAACAACAGTAGGTAAAAGTCATGTTAATCGTAAGTCACTACCTTTCAATTATAACCATCAATGTACATGGACTCAATTCTCCAATTAAAAGAAACAGACTAGCAGAGTGGATAAGGAAGCAAAATCCAACCGTATGCTGTATAAAAGAAACACACTTAACTCATAAAGAAACTCATGGATGGAAAACAATGCTACATGCTCCGACACCTAAAAAAAAAAGTAGGGGTAGCAATCCTGTTTACAGACAGTCTAAACTTCAAACCAAGACTGATCAAATGAAATAAACAAGGCCACTACATACTGATTAGGGGAAAAATTCAAGACGAAGAGGTAACATTCATAAATATGTATGCACCCAACACGGGAGCAGCAAGCTATATAAGACAAATCTTAATGGACATGAAAAATCTAACATACAACACGACAATCTTAACAAGAGACCTTAACACCCTCTTATCCGAAAAAAGATAGGTCAAGCAGACAAAAAATTAGCAAAGAAGTAGTAGAACTGAATCAGAACTTGGAACAACTGGAATTAGTGGACATACACACTGTTCCACTCAACCACTTCTGAATACACATTTTTTTCAGCTGCACATGGGACATTTTCTAAAATAGACTACATATTAATACATAGGTCATGCTTAAGTATATGCAAGAAAACAGAAATTATCCCAGGCGTAT
>PVJA010058580.1:0-10018 GCA_004027025.1 Myocastor coypus
GGGGGGGGGGGGGGGATGTGATTACACACACCTATAATGCAAGCTCTTGGGAGGCTGAGGCAGGGGCATCACTGTGAGTTTGAGGCCAGCCTGGGCTACATGGTGAGGCCCTATCTCAAAAATTCAAAATAAATAAAAAAGTTGACGTAGCTCAGTATAAAGACCCCGGGTTCAATTGCCAGTTACCAAAACAAAAGTGGTGTTTGAAACTGTGAGAGGGCTGTTGAGATAGCTCAGTGAACTAAGTGCCTACTTAGGCAAGCACAGGGACCAGAGTTTGATCCCTGGCACCACAAACTGCACCCCTGGACACACTGAGCCGGCCACAGAGGCTGGGCATGGTGCTGCACACCTGTAATCCAGCGCTGGGGAAGTTGGGAACAGGAGGATCAGTGTGAGTCAAAGCCGTGTAGTGAGACTGTATCAAATACACTAAAAAGGAAAGAAAATTATGAGGTTTGCATGACAGGTTTTGGGTGAGCACTTCTCTCCTTAGTATTCTCAGTATATTCAGAGCAGACCTCTCCTCTGGCTCACACATATCCTGGTGCCTCCAACGTATCTCAGGTGTCCGTGGGCCTGAGCGGGAGACGGAGGACCACAGATAGCCAGATGGCCCTGGCCCTGGGGCTGGCCCCGGTGTCCTGTGCTCTTGGGTGGGGTCTGTTACCTGCTGCCAGCGCGGACCTCCAGGTCATGCCAGGGCCAGGGGCCTGTCCCAAGCCCTGCTAGGCCCATTCCAGCCCTTTATAAAATTTTTAAATTCAGGGCCAAGGGGCCTGTCAGGATGGCTCAATGGTCTAAAGCGCCTGCTTAGGAAAGCTTAGGCAGCTGCAGGGACCGCAGTTCGATCCCCAGCACCACATGCTGCGCCAGCCCTGCCCTCAGGGCAGGCTGAGCCGGCCATAAAAATGAGTGAAAATAATAAATAAAATAATTAAAAAAAAAAAAAAAACTCAGGGCCAGGGATATAGCTCAGCAGTACAAGCACTTTCATGGTGAGCTCAAGGTTCTGAGTTTGATTCCTGGTGGCAAAAGAAAAAGAAAAATTTTTTTTTTCTTTTTAAATTTTGAAACAGGGTCTCCCTGAGTTGCCCAAGCTGAGGTGATCCTCCTGACTCAGCCTGCTGCACTGCTGGAAGTATTGGCAGAGAGCCCCCAACCCAGTTTCCCTTCTAAGGAATCATCGCTTTTTTTTTTTTTTTTTTTTTTTCTTGTTTCAGAACTTGTGGTGCTGGGGATCAAACCGCGGTCCCTGCAGCCGCCCAAGCTTTCCTAAGCAGGTGCTTTAGACCACTGATCCATCCTGCCGGGCCCCGAATCATTGCTTTTGTTACTTCGTAATTTCTGCGACACTGTACAGAACAAACCAGACCACTCTCCCCATCCCCAGGATTGCCCCTGCACTCCTGCGCCTGCGCAGTCAGGTCCCAGTCCTGGAAACATTTCCCAGAGGCCCTAGCGCCGGTCCTCTATCCTGGGAACTTTTCCCAGAAGCCCTAGCGCCCCTGCCAGAACGCAGGTGCTCCTGACCGTAGGTGCCAGCCTCACTTCCTCTGTCCCAGGCTCATCTGCTGCTACCTCTGTGCCACTTTCTCCGGGCGCCCCCTCGGCCAGCACTGAGCCATGGATGGACCCGCACTGTCACCTTGGCCTGAGTGGTGTCTCCTCCCACAGCAAATACATACTGACAAGAAGCCCCTTGTGTGAGAATCTGACGTCACACGGGTGGTGCCAGCCTGTCTAGCCCTGCAGGATATCTGCAGCGCCACCCATGGTGATGCCCGCCTGAAACCTCAGCACTCGGGAGGCTGAGGAAGGAGGGTGACTTTGAGTTTGAAGTCAATCTGACTATATAGCAAGAACCTGTCTCCAGAAAACGAAAGTGTAGACAGATAGCTACTCGCCGTGGCCTGAAGGTCCCAAAGCGCCCATACCTCTTTCCCCCTAAAGCAGGGCCACCGCCTTCAGCGGGCTGGCCATCAGCACGGGAGGCTCCAGGGCCACCAACACCCGCCTTGCCCATAGGCTGGCTCCCTGCTACACCGGTGCAGATCACGAGCCGCAGAAGTGTGCCAGGAAGGCCTCTCTGCCTTGGGACCCGCCCCTGCAGTTGTGTCTCCTGAGATCCGGGAGCAGCACAGGTGATAGAGAAGGAGCAGGTGGCGTTTCTGCAGGCTCCACCATCACAGCCTTGGCTTGTCTGCTGATGACAGGGTCACAGTAGCATTTGCCATTTATCAGAGCTCTGGGAACCATCTGTCTTAGTCTGCAAAGCTGGGTTCATCCCGCTCCCACCGCAGCACAGGACCCTGGGTTTTTCTGACCGCTGTGCTGGCAGCGACCCCTAGTGCTTGCAGACTCTGCGGAGGGCTTCAGGTAGGGCTTGCTCTGGCCCTACAATCGTGGCAGCGCAGTCCGTGACCAGGAGCTTTGAGAAGCTCCCTGCTGCTGCAGACCTTGACGACCTTGACTCGGCCCACTGTCACCGACTGACTGCTCTGCTTTTTTTGCTTTGTTTTGTTTTGAAACAGGATCTCACTATGTAGCGCAGAATAACTTTGGTGTTAGGCAATCCTGCCTCGGCCTCCCAAGTGCTGGGATTACAGGCGTGTGCCTCCACACCTGGCTTTTCTTGAATTTAGCAGAAATTCCGGCACTACATGGTCAACCTTAGGGAAAGTGCACTGTGACAAGCCAGGCGCTAATGCTGAATGATCCACTCACACGGAAGAGGTCACCCAAGCGGTGGATTGGTTGAAACAGTCCAAGGGTAGTTGCCAGGAGTTGGGAGGGAGGGACAGGGTGTTTAATGGGGGCACCTATGATCCCAGCACTCGGGAGGCTGAGGCAAGAAGATCTTTGGAAGTTTGAATGCAGCCTGGGCTACAAAGTGAGCTCAAGGCCAACCTGAACTACATAGCGAGACCCTGTCTCAAAAAAAAACAAAAAACAAAAAACCTCGACCATGGGGCCTGAGTTCTTTCCCGACCGCGCCAAAACAAAACTATATTCATCCAGAGAGGTGGTGGAAGGGTGGAGGGGCTGAGAAGGTGGCCACGTACTGCAGGAGCACAGAGTGGGAATTGTCCTCTGCCTAGGGTCCTAGGAGGGGACCCTGGGGTCTGCAACCCCTGGGCGGCTGAGGACCAGACGCTCGAAGACTGGTACAGCAAATGACCGCTAGAGGGCGAAGCGGGCCCAGGAACGGGTGGCCCCCGAGTTCCCACGCTTCTCACCCGCTGCACCTGCTGCAGCAGGGCCATAACAGCTGCTCTGCTCTTGTCCCAGCGGTCTGGAGAGCTGAGACAGGGGGCTTACAAGTTCGAGCCCAGTCCGGGCAACCTCATGGCTTGCAGAAGCTGTCTTCAAAAAGGGACTCAAGTGTGGCTGGGTGTGGAGTTCTGGTTCAATGCCCAGTGCCTTTTTTTTTTTTTTTTTTTTAGAGACAGGGTCTCACTGTGCAGCACCGATCCTCCTGTCTCAGCCTCCCAAGTGCTGGGATTACAGGTCTGCGCCACCATGCCCGATTTTGGGGGGGGTCTTTTTGAGACAGGATGTTGCTATGCAGTTCAGGCTGGAGCCTCGTGCCTAAATCTCCCAAGTGCTGGAATCACAAGTGCATGCCACCACATCCAGCCCCTGTGCCTTTTTTTTGGGGGGGGGGTCTTTTTTGAGACAGGGTCTCACTATGCAGTTCAGGCAGGCCTTGAGCTCACTTTTGTAGCCCAGGCTGGTCTCAAACTCGCACCAATCCTCCTGCCTCAACCTCCCAAGTGCTGGCATTACAGGTGTGCACCACCACACCTGGCTCCCTGTCCCTTTAAAACACAAAAATTCCGTTAGGACCACAGGCCTCCTGTGGGCATGCGAGCTGTCCTCCTGTCCCTGGGGAGGTGCCTTGAGTGGAGCCTGAGCCCTCAGGTGTCTTCTGGCGGGAGACCCCAGTTCAGGGAGCTGAGAAGTTGGGGAGTGATCCTCACCTCCGTGCAAAGCTGGCCTCGCCTTCTCCACATGTGGATGTCAGATGCTTTCATTCCCGGCCACCCTTGGAGCTGGGTACAGTTCCCAGCTGGCTCCTCTGTGTTTCGGATCAATAAAATGTTTTACTGCATCATTTTTACTGGGTTTTTTTTGGGGGGGGCGGTCTCATGTAGCTCAGGCTGGTCTTGAATTTATTGTGTAGTCCAGGCTGGCCCAGAACTCAAAGCAGCCCTCCCGCCTCAGCTTCCCAAGTTTGAAGATGAGAGGGCTGCACCCCCACGCGGCCTCCAGAAGGGTGTTCATGTTGGGGGGGGGGGGATGAGGACAATTCTGACCCGAAGAAAGCTACCTAGCTACCAGGCTGAGGTGGCCCATGTGGGACCTGGGCTTCTTGGTAAGGGGGACACTGCTGGCATTCACTGTCACAGCAGCTTGGCACAGGGGCCTGGGCCCTGCCCATGGTCATCTGGTTCCCATGGGAGGGCTGGAGCCCCATGGTGACAGCAGGGCAGCTTCTGGCTGAGTGAGACGGGTCCCATATCTGCATCCAACCGCGGACTGCATCCCACCTCGGACTGCATCCCTCACTGTAGGCTCACCCCGGGCTCCCATGTCTCCACTGAGTGCCCCTGCGGCTCAGCTGGGTGCATCCCGGTAGGGACTTTTTCATTCTGCTCTCTGCCCTATTTGACAACCAGCAGTGCTCAGGGGGCGCCAACGAGCCCTGTGTGGCGGCGCTTAGGGAAGCTGAGGCAGGAGGACTTCCAGTTAAAGTCTTCTGCCTGGGCCACTCAGTGAGACCCTGTCTCAAGATAAAGTAAAAGGGGGCCGGGCGGGATGGCTCAGTGGTCTAAAGCGCCTGCTTGGGAAAGCTTGGGCGGCTTCAGGGACCGCGGTTCGATCCCCGGCACCACATGCTGCGCCAGCCCTGCCCTTGGGGCGGGCTGAGCCGGCCATAAAAATTAGTGACTAAACAAACAAAGGTTCTGAAACAAGAAAATAATAAATAAATAAAATAAAAAATTTAAAAAAATCATAACAAAAAAAAAAGATAAAGTAAAAGGGGCTGGAAACACAAAAAAACAAAGGGAGGAGAGGTGGGTGCAGGGGAGACGCAGCGCACTGACAGGGCAGCTTTGCCTCTTGAGCCAAGGGAGGGCACGGCAAGGGCGGCGCTGTGCGGCCTCCTGGGCGCTGTGCAGCCGGGCTCTGCAGGCTAGGGTGCGGAGCTGGCAGGAGCGCAGGCCTCAAGGCCTGGGGACGGGGAGATTGGGGGAGGTGGGCAGAGCCCAAGCCCTGGGTGACTCCAAGACTGAGAGACCCGCAGGATGTGGAGCTCCGCTGCTGTGCAGGGCTGGCCGGGAGGTGCACACCGGCATCCCAGCACCCCGGAGGCCCAGGCGGGAGGATCACTGTGGACTACAGGGGAAGAAGTGGCATCCAGAGCCGCGAGGATGTGAGATCCGCAGAGCTCAGGTCGCTGACGTGGCCACGCCCCGCGGCCTCCGCCCTTCCTGGGTCTCCGTTCTGTGTTGTCATCCCGTGCACCTGGGGGAGGAGGAAGGGAAAGGAAGGAAGGACAGGGGGACGGGGGGGGGAGGAGAAGGAACGCAAAGAGGGAGCCAGGCCGGGAAATGCGCGGACAGCCAGATGGGGGCACTGTCCTGAGGCCGGGGCTGGCTTCCTGCCCTGCCCTGGGGCCCTAACGCCTGCACCTGGGAAGTTTCCATCTGCCCAGGCAGCCTGGGCCCAGTCGGTCCTGGTCGCCGCTGCAGCAGGAAGCTGCGAACAGCCGCACGCTCCAGTGTTCAGCGTCACATTTCCTCTCCTCCTCCCCAGGGGACGATCAGATATAGGGGACCCAAGGCTGCCAGGCCACAGCAACCTATTGATGGTGCGGCCGGGGGCCTGAATGGGGAGTCAGAGCAAGGGGCCCAGTGTGGCCACCCGAGAGGCACCTAGGTTGTAGTACCTGCGAGGCGCCAGGTGCTAAGGTAGGGGCAGTACCGAAGACGGAAGGGCAGCCGTGTCCTGTGGAGATCACGGGTAGCTAGCAATCCTTGCCGCGTGCTCAGCAGTGTGAGCTGCTGGCTTGGTGGTGCGCAGCTCACGGTGGGGCTGAGTATCCAGCTCAGCGGTGCGGCACTTGCCTGGCAGGCCCTAGGTTCCATCCCTGGCATTGATTAAAGATGGTAGGGGGAAAAGAAGAAGAAGAAGGAGAAGGAGAAGAAGAGAAAATTTGGGCCCAGAGAGATAGATCCGTGGAACAAGTGCCTGCTTGGCAAGTGCAAGGTCATGAGTTCGAACCCCAGTCGGGCAAAAAAAGAAAGAAATGAGCCGGGTGTGGTGGCCCTCGCCTGTAATCCCAGCACTCCGGAGGCTGAGAAAGGAGGATCGGTGCGAGTTCCAGACCAGCCTGGGCTACAAAAGTGAGCTCAAGGCCAGCCTGAACTACATAGCCAGACCCTGTCTCAAAAAAAAAAAAAAAAAGAAAGAAAAAGAAAATCATGCAACCCCAGCGTCCAGGAGGAAGAAGCAGGAGGATCTCATGTTAGTGTCCAACCAAGACCACATAGCAAGTTTAGGGTCAGCTGGGACTGAAACCCGGTACTAAGAATAATAAAAATAAAACTAAGGGACATGGCCCGCGGGTGGTGCGTTTTTTTCCAGTGTGGGCGCAGAGCCACGCAGGTGGGGGTGGGGCAGGGCGATGTGAGAACACCGGAAGTCGTATGGGGCAGGAGGAGTCTGGGGAGATGCAGGGTCTGAGGCCTGTAGGGCTGCAGCCAGGGGAAGGAGAGGAGGCCAGGGCTCAGCCGACTCCAGGAGATGCTGTCCCAGGGCATTTGGTGTGGGTGATTTAAATTGTGTTGGAACCAAAGTCCTGTAGAATACTTAACTGTCACAGACCACTGACTTTTGAGAAATTCCAGTCATGTCTCTTCCAGTGGGATGCGTTGGCAGAGGGCTAGAGAAGGCTCTTTAAAGGGGGCATCGTACCAGCCATGGTGGAGCCCACCTGTAAGCCCAGCACTCAGAAGGCTGAGGCAAAAGGATCAAAAGTTTGAGGCCAGCCTGGGCTATGTAGTGAGTTCGAGGTAAGCCTGGATGCCGTAGCAAGACCCTGTCTTTGAAAACCGAAGAAAAGAGGTGAGGGACAGGGGAGATAGCTCAGAGGCATAAGCACCTACCTGCCAAGCACAAGGACCCAAGTTCAACTCCCAGCCCCACCATGCTGTGCTAGCCCGGCAACCCAGTGCAGTGGTGCATGCCTGTAATCCCAGCATTCTTGAGGTTGACAGGCAGATCACTGTAAGTTTGAGATCAGCCTGTGGGCCTACAAAATTGAGCACAAGGCCAGCCTGAACTACTTCAAAAAGAAAAGAGGTGAGGTTTTTTTTTTTTTTTTTTTTTTTTAGGTCTTTTTGAGACAGGGTTTCACTGTGCAGTTCACTGGCTTTGAGCTCACTTTTGTAGCTCAGGCTGGTCTCGAACTCGCAGCGATCCTCCTGCCTCAGCCTCCCAAGTGCTGGGATTACAGGCATGAGCCACCATGCTTGGCTTGAGGTTTATTGTAATTAAATTCAACTACTGGTAACTGTTTCTGTGTGCGGATCATTTATTTAATTACCTATTTAAATTATGAAAAGGGGGGCTGGGAACATAGCTCTGAGGCACAAGTGCCTGCCTGGCAAGTGCAAGGGCAAGGTCATGAGTTTGAACCCCAGTCCTGAAAAAAAAAAAAAAAAAATTATGAAAAGGAGGGGCCGGGCATGGTGGCGCACGCTTGTAATCCCAGCACTCGGGAGGCTGAGGCAGGAGGATTGGTGCGAGTTCGAGACCAGCCTGGGCTACAAAAGTGAGCTCAGGACCAGCCTCAACTGCATAGCGAGACCCTGTCTCAAAAAGACAAAAAAAAAAAAAAAAAAAAAAGAAAAGGAGGGGCTGGCAAGATGGCTCAGTGGTCTAAAGTGCTTGCTTAGGCAACCGCAAGAACCACAGTTCGATCCCTGGCACCACATGGTGTGCCAGCCCCACCCCCAGGGCAGGCTGCAGCCATAATACAATAGATAAATAAATAAATAAATAATAAATAAAATAATAAAATTTAAAAAAATAAATAAATTATGAAAAGGAGTGGCTCACACCTGTAATCCCAGCACTCAGGAGGCTGAGGCAGGAGGATTGGTGCGAGTTTGAGACCAGCCTGGGCTACAAAAGTGAGCTCAAGGCCAGCCTCAACTGCAGAGCAAGACCCTGTCTCAAAAAGACAAAAAAAAAAAAAAAAAAAAATTATGAAAAGGAGTCACATCTTCCTTGTGTATTGCTTTTCTATCGAGACAGGGTCTTGCTATGTAGCCCAGGCTGGCCTTGAACTCACTATGTAGCCCATGCTGGCCTCGGACTTGCAGCAATCCTCCTGCCTCAGCCTCCCCAGTGAGTACTAGGATTACAGGAGGTGTGTACCAGGCGGTGGTAGAACGTTTTGATGATTCCAAAGAGGACATCCAGCCTGAGGCCATGGTCCACCATCCATCCTGCTGGCCCTGGGGACTTCTCCACTCTCCCTTTCTGTGGATCTGCCTCCTGGGGGCATCTGATAAGCAGTCACACAGCCTGTGGTCCTCCGAGGGAGAGTGGCTTCCCACGCACTGATCTTTTCTAGGTTCGCCTGCGCTGCGCCACGTGTCACAACTACATTCCTTCCTGTTGTGAAATAATGCCCCATTGTCTGAGCATGAATCCGCCGCTGTTTACCCTTTCCTTTGGGCCTCTGCCTCAGTGGAGCACACAGGTGGCTTCTCTGTTGGGGTCATTATGGGCGCTAGTGCTGCAGTCCCTGTTCAGGTGCGGGCTTGGTTTATCTTTTTTCTTTGTTTGCGGCCCTGGGATCAAGCCAGGAACCTTTGCACTGAGCTGCCTCCTCTCTCGTTTCCTCCCCTCCCCTCTCATTTCACTAAGTTGCTAAATCATCCAGGCTTCTCTGAACAATTACTATGAAGACAACAGTATGCATTGTATTAATTATTTTTATTTTTTATATTTATTTATTTTGGTTTTTTTGAGGCAGGGTCTCTCTATGCAGTTCAGGCTGGCCTTGAGCTCACTTTTGTAGCCCAGGCTGGTCTCTCACTCACCCTGATCCTCCTGCTTCAGCCTCCCAAGTGCTGGGATTACAGGTGTGCGCCACCACGCCCAACTGAAAATTTTATTTTTTTATTTTTCTTAAACTTCACTTATTTATTTGTGTTATGGCTGGCTCAGCCTACCCTGGGGCGGGGTGGCGCAGCCTGTGGTGCCGGGGATCGAGCAGCCATCCCTGCACTTGACTGAACTTTCCTAGGCAAGTGCTTTAGACCACTGAGCCATCTTGCTGTCCCCATTATATTAATTATTGTGGCTGTCCTACTAATGTGTTTTGAAACTGTCTCATTGTTATTTCTTTTTTTTTTAAGAATTAAAAAAAATTTTATTTATTTTTTTTTTCTTGTTTCAGAACCTTTATTTGTTTATTCACTCATTTCATGGCCGGCTCAGCCCACCCCAAAGGCAGGGCTGGCGCAGCATGTGGTGCCGGGGATCGAACCTCGGTCCCTAAGCCACTCAAACTTTCCCAAGCAGGGGCTTTAGACCACTGAGCCATCCCGCCGGGCCATTGTTATTTCTTATTAAGGAAAAATAAATAAATAAATAAATTACCCAGGCTGGGCTAGAATTCTTGCCTCAGGCTCCCCCAGTGTTGGGATTACAGGCTCACGCATCAGACCTAACTCAGTGCAGGTTTTTGTGGGTTTCCTCTTGTTTTGAGATTGCCTGGCTATGCAGTGCAGATTTCCCTAGAACTTGCAAAGACCCTCCTGCCTCAGCTTCTCAAATGCTAGGATCATAGGCACGTCTACATGCCACACCAGGCTTTTGTTTTCGTGTTTTTATTTCCCTTGGGTTCATGCAACAAAGTGCAAGTGCTGGGTCATGGTAACGCCTTTGCCACTTCTTTTTTTTTTTTTTTTTTTTTTTTTTTTTTTTTTTTTTT
>PVJA010058581.1:0-10032 GCA_004027025.1 Myocastor coypus
TGATAGCTTCCTGAAACGTGTCAAGGAAAATGATCAGAAAAAGAAAGAAGCCAAAGAGAAAGGTACTTGGGTTCAACTGAAGCGCCAGCCTGCCCCTCCCAGAGAAGCGCACTTTGTGAGGACCAATGGGAAGGAACCTGAGTTGTTGGAACCTATTCCCTATGAATTCATGGCATAAACTGGGATGTAGTTCTGCCGTTCACCACCTAATCGGCAGCTGAAGTGTTCTAGGTCCTGTATAAAAATAAAATTGCCCTGTGTTGTAAGGGTGATTTTCTTAGTTCAAGAGGTATGTGGTGCCTTCTTACCTCAAACATATCTCATCAGATTTTCACTGTAGTAATTGTGTCTGGTCGTTACTCTTCAGTGTTTTCTTGCTGAAACGTATTGCTGAGGTATTGTGCAGGTGTATACCCAAATATTTATAAAATATTTATATTGGCTTGAAGATCTTGTAAATCACCATTGGGAAAAGATGTATCCAAATAAATGGAAGTCACTTCAGAAACAAATGTAAGTCCATTTCAGTTAAATAAATTGTTTAAAGCAAAAAAAAAAAAAGAACCAACTCTTATTTGCCTCCATGTGCCAAGTGCTTAGTACAGTAAGTCTTATCGAATGAAAGAACGAATTTAGTAAAAGTACATGTAAAGTTCTACATGTGAATATTAAAAGTATAAATACTAGAAAGGCATTAACAGAAATAGCACTACATTTGTTGTGCCAACAGTATGATACACCTGCCACAAAAACTAATGTCATCCCTGATTCAATAGATACATAGTATCTTAAATGATTGTTTCTAATGATCAGGTTCTGCCCCAAGCTGATGGAATGTCCCCTACAATGTAGTATCTCATCATCTTCAGCAGCACATTTAGATAAAGTCATGGACCAAATGGGGGAGATAGGGGCTCAGATCCCTGAAGCAAGTTGAAGGAAATAGGTACTTGATCCTACAGATAAGAACATTTCACAGAGTATGGAGAAATAGGTTTCACCCTGTTTTATGTCTTCAAAAAGCAGAGCAAGAACCAGTCAGTGATAGAAGCTGCAAAGACCGATGTTGCTTCCTTATAAGAAAATGTTTTTCCTTTTAAGATAGAAGGAAGGAATCTAACTCAGGAGGCAATAAAATCTTGCCACTGGACATTTTCAAGACTGCCATCAATTTCAGAGTTTATAGAAAGGATTTTCACTGGTGCTCAATCCTCAGTACATATTACCATTCCCTGAAGGGATTTTCCCAGATACCAGTGCCTGGATCCTTTCCAGTATACTCTGATGTAATTGGTATGGAATGGGCTTCAGACACTGGCTTCTTTTAAAAAAAATACCTTACAGGAATCTAAAGTAGAGTCAAAATTGAACCCTTGAGCTACAATACCAAGCCACCAAATAATATTTATTTAGTACTTGCTGTGTGTATTGAACATATTCATATTATTTCATTTACATAATATTTACATTGTTTGTGTGAAGTCATGAAATATCAACAGGTGATGATCCTTACCCATGGCCACACTGCTATTAAGTGACAGTTCCCAAATTGAGACTCAGCTCTGACTTTGAGAGCCCATAATCCTTTTCACCAAGCCTCTCTCCCTCTCCCCACATCTGATCACCATTTCCTTAATAACATTCAGTTTATTGGC
Organism: Myocastor coypus; assembly: GCA_004027025.1. Classification (NCBI taxonomy): domain Eukaryota; kingdom Metazoa; phylum Chordata; class Mammalia; order Rodentia; family Myocastoridae; genus Myocastor; species Myocastor coypus. The sequence continues at coordinate 1,656 of PVJA010058581.1, forward strand.
AGGATTTTGACATGATTCCTTTAGTGTTATTCACTATAGCAACTTTAAAAGATTATGTTATCTAACTTTATTTCTTTGAAAAATTAATCTTTTTATTCACTGTTTCCATTGTCCTAAATAAATAAACCCAGACTTTACAGAAACACGAATAATTCATTAGAATTTTTGTCACATCACCAGAGAATATCTTCTCAGATGTACTTATGGGGCTGATAACCATAATCAAGATGTTTCTGGAAAGCTGCTAGCACAAAGCACATATCCCAAAACCATTTGCCTCAATGCTAATCTGCAAGTAAAATAAGTAAGTAATAGACAAGACTACTGGTAAATCTTTCCGGCTTTGCATCCTGTCAAGCTCAAAAGATAATAAAGTAAAAGCAATGTGTTTGTTTAAATACTACCACACCATGTAGCACCATGTATCAAATAGCTAGCATCCAATTATTTATTTAAAAATAAAAACATTAGATTCTCTTTTCAAGTGGCTGGTTTTGTGTCCTTTAAAGTCTGTTGACACATTGCAATGTTACTTAGTATTCTTAAGGCCATAAATTGATATTTTGAAAAGTATTTGATATGTTAAGAATTGCCAGAAGAGAGAAAGCAAACCCCTGTGTTCACATAACAAACCTTGTATGTGACCCATGTGCTCTAATGAAGTGGTCATAATAGTTTTCTAATAGCAGGTGGTGTTACTTGGCAAGCCCTACTCCACAACTTATGATCGTGTGAGTACATTGTGCCTACCAAGGCCTTCCTGCTACCCTCCCAAGTTTTGGTTTTCATTTTCTACAGGCTGTCATAGGAGCTGCAGTCTTTAGGTCTTGAATGGGTAAAACGCAACAAATTCCACTGTGGTACCAGATAAGCAGAAGCTTTTCCAATGGAATTTGTGTATGTTTGTGTAAATACGACGCTTCCATGTTAAAATACATACCTATTTTCAGTGATAGCAATCTTTCACTGGGTTTAGTTTGACTTGATAATGAATTAATCCCTTCAGGTCATGCTTCAAACATTGTGATAATTGCTGAATTGAATAAAAACTAAAATCATTATTTTTGAAATAGTACTAATTAGTATGTCATTTTAATTTTTTGACATTATGTCAAAAACTTTTTAATTTTATTTGAATTAATTGAAGTATACTTTGCTTACTCTTTTCTCTAATTTTTACCTTATTCCTAAAACATCAAATTTTTAGAATATATGTAAATAAATAAATAAATAAAACATCAAATTTAAAATTTAATTGGTCTGCTAATTATCCTAAAGTACTAGGTAATGTAATAAAGAAAATATTATTTTGAAAAACAGGGAGAACACATAACAATAAAGTCAAACATTATAGATAATTTAAATTACATTAGAACCAAAGTTTCACGGCATCTGAAAATAGCTTTTCATTGATTCAAGTAGATCTGTAAATGTTGATGCCACTATACAAATGAAGTATAAACAATGTGATTATCTTAAAAGTTAATCAAGACAGAGGTGACACTTAAGCAATTTATTCAGTGACTCTAACAGCAAAGAATTGTTGATACCTCAGTAGCCTTATCAACATTAATCATTTCAGTTTGAAAGTTTAGATGATGAAATTTAAACTACAACTGAGAAAAACTTATATAGTTAAAAGCAAATCAATGCATACTTACAGTTCGGGCTTTCCTGAAGTGTAAACAGCTAAACCCCAAGCTTCCCTAGACTGGGCTGGGTTTGTCAGCTGAGCTCTTTCATCCGGTAGTGGTGCAATTGGTTGGGTCCTCTTCTTTTTATATTCACATGTGGTGATAAGGTCTGTTTTTCCTCTTTTCTTTCTTTTTTCACTGTGACAGCCCTTAGTCTCCTTGTAAAGATATTAAAAGATCACACCCCCAGTCAATGTATAACTTTAGAAAATTCTAACTTCTTTATGAATAACGTACAACTTAAAAATTGAAGTTCTCCTCACCCCAAAATAATTTTTAAAGTTTTATAAATTATAAGCAGAAATAAGCATTTCCTGTCTTTCTTAAGAAATAATGTGTATGTGCTGTATAGACTTTTAAAGCATAAACACTGAATTTGATTCTTTCTGCATTCATTTTAGATATTGTTATCCATATCCTGAATTATACTAAAATTAATAATCTTGTTTTTGCTCTTTTTTGCTTAAGTGATTCAATCTTTGCATTATCTTGGTATATTTTCATGTGTACTTTTAAGAGCTTGGATTTGTTTTCTGAAACAATCTCATAGTTGTAGGACTAGATGAGATTGTGATGGTATTCTCTCCTATTAATCAAAACAATAAACTCATCCAATTAAATTAAAACAATCTAGGGGCCCAGCGGGATGGCTCAGTGTTCTAAAGCGCCTGCTTGGGAAAGCTTGGGCAGCTTCAGGAACCGCGGTTCGATTCCCGGCACCACATGCTGCGCCAGCCCTGCCGTCAGGGTGCGGACTGAGCCAGCCATAAAAATGAGTGAATAAGCAAATAAAGGTTATGAAACAAGAAAAACATAAATAAATAAAATAAAATAAATTCTTTAAAAAAAATAAATTAAAACAATCTGTATTTTAAGGAATATAGTTATAGGATTGTGCATGTCTTGTTTTGCTTCCAGTCCAGTATTTAACCACTACCAGTTACCTATGTAATTGCTGGCTCTGCAGTTTAGTATCATTTCCCTTTTCTTGGGGATTATGTAGAATGAAAAGTAAACTTTTATTCTCCTCATAACTGTTACCCTGCATCTCTGTTTAACTACATAATATGTAATTCATCTGCTTTTACCTGACATTCTAATTATTTTTGGGCATCCTCTCCTGTACATTATATGCTTCAGAGCTTTTAGTTTATTATAAATATAACATATGAGACAATATTTTTATTTCTATCTATTAGTACATATTTGCAGTATACAATGTTTATATTCCTTTTGGAAGCTGGCACGTGTATATAACACATGTTAATTACTTTTCTTGTCCCCTTTCCTCTCCTCTGTCCCCACCTCCCTTAATGTCTTTAGAAACATTTGAAGTCACAGGCATAAGCAGCCAGGCGTGGTGGCTCATGCCTGTAATCCCAGCACTTGGGAGGCTGAGGCAGGAGGATTGGTGCGAGTTCGAGACCAGCCTGGGCTACAAAAGTGAGCTCAAGACCAGCCTGAACTGCATAGCGAGACCCTGTCTCAAAAAAAGGCAAAAAAAAAAAAAAACAGGCATAAGCAAAGACTTAACAGATTTTGGTTGCACAGGAAATAGTACCAAGAATCAACAAATGGGAACATATCAAATTTAAAAGCTTCTGCACAGTGAAACAACAGTGAGACAGCTTTTACAGAATAGGAAAAATTTTTTCCACCTGCTCCTAAGACAGAGGACTAATTATCTAAAATACATAAAGAACTAAAAACATTAGACTTCCAAAATAATAGATCAATCAAAAACTGAGCAAGTGAAATGAATTGACACTTCACAGAAAAAGAGAGACAGTATTTTTAAATGGCTAAAATAAAAATATTTTGTAGCCCTGACTTCCCTCTTTGCACCATTAAGGCGGATTACCATAGTGGTCTAGGAGTGCTTTGCCTTATTGAGATAAAGACTGCATAACACTACATTTATCATCTTAGCTGTTTTTAAGTGTATAATTCAGTAGTGTCAAGTATTATCACATTGTTGTGCAACAGATCACTAGAACGTTTTCATCCTGTAAAATTGAAACCCCATACTCACTGAACACTAGTTTTCTCTCCCCTTATCCCTGGCAACCATGACTCTACCATCTATTGCTGTGCTTTTGACTTTTTTAGCTACTTTGTAGTAGAGGAAGCACATAGTATGTAACTGGCTTATTTCACTTATAATGTCCTCAAGATTCATCCACATTGTGACATATGACTGATAAGGCTATATGACTATCTACTGTGTAGATATATCTCATTTTCTTAACCACTCATCTGTTGATGGACATGTGAATAATGCTGCAGTGAACATGGGTATACAAACACCTCTTCAAGATCCTTGCAAGACTGTTCTGTGACTGTTTTCTTATTAAGTTTTCTTTCTGATAAAGTCTAGTATAAATTTTCTATGTTACACTATCTCCTCACACCGAAAACATCCATTTTCATAATGTTAAGTTGTGTGTTTGCACTCTTCAGCTTTCTCACATTGTAACCACCAGATTTGAATACAGTCTTTCTAATACTTTGTGGGAGCTTTTTCCTATTCATTCTGAAATGTTTTCTTAACTCAGTGTTTTCAGCTCATTTCTACATAGCTTCTTCTACTTACCCTTCCTGGATGTCTCTTGTTGATATTGTAAGCTTTTTATGTATATAAAGATAGAAGTAGAAAAGTAAATCTGTGTTTCTTTGATGCCTTCAGTTCCTCATATCACCATCCTCTCTTTTTCTAAATCCCGCCCCTGGTGAATTTAGCTCGCTGCCTCTTCCAGTACTGAATCTTACTTAGCTCAAGAAAGAACACATGAATCCAAACAGACAATCACGTTGGTTGAACTCCCTGCAGACCCATGGCCACAAACCTTAAGTGAGCCCCTGTGCTGCCAGCAACCCTGCTGTATTTCCTTAGTAGAGTGTTTCTGAAAGCATGGCTTCTAGACCCACATCATCAACATCACTCAGAAGCTTATTAAAAATATGTTTTTTTGTTTTGTTTTGTTTTGTTTTGTTTTGTTTTGTTTGTTTTGTTTGTGGGACTGGGGTTCAAACTCACCATCTTGCACTTGCCCAGCAGGCACTTGTGCCTCGGAGAAATCTCCCCAGCTCCAATATGTTTTGTTTTATTTTGGTTTTTTACCTCATCTCAGACCTATGCCAGGACTTCTGGGGATGGGGTCCAGTTTGAGAACCACAGCCTAGGTCAATTTATTCTCCTAATTTCTGAAAATACTTACCACACCTTCATCCATCTCAGACTTTCAATTAGCCCTCTTCTTTCCCACTCTCACCTGATAATTGTTTTTATTCCACTGAGAAAATAGAAGGACCCAGAGAGAACTTCTGTATCTATAGAACATATTGTTTGGAAAGCCCAAATTTTATGTGTATTTTTGTATTTTAAAATAGTTCTTATTTTTGTATCCTACCATTGAAGACAAAGCCAATAATTAAATGAAAATTGTTACCAGTAAGAAATAGGACGGGCCCGGCGGGATGGCTCAGTGGTCTAAAACGCCTGCTTGGGAAAGCTTGGGCGGCTTCAGGGACCTCGGTTCAATCCCTGGAACCACATGCTGCGCCAGCCCTGCCCTCAGGGTGGGCTGGGCCGGCCATAAAAATGAGTGAATAAACAACAAAGGCTCTGAAACAAGAAAAAAATAAATAAATAAAATAAAGAATTCTTTAAAAAAAGAGATAAAGATCTTTTAAAAAAAGAAGAAATAGGAGATTGCAGGCAGGGGAAGAAGCCAAAAGCTAGAGCTCTCAGAAAGGTGTGTATCTAACAGTTTTGACTTTGGAACTACAGCCAAGTTTTTTTGTAATTAAATACCAAACTAAATCCAAATCGAATTAAAACAAATGAAATATTATTGAAATATTATAAAACGAAAGCATAACCACAGGAGAATTATTTAAAATTATTTTAGTATAGAATGAATTTTGTATGTAATTTTAGGGTTATCAAAAATTTACAAGAATGGTACAAAGATACTTTTCACTCAGATATCCATGTTAATTTTTTTACCTTTATTTATCCTTCCAATCTCACTCTATATACATATACATTTTTTTTGTGGGACCAGGGTTCAAACTCATGACCTTGCACTTACTGGGCAGGCACTTTTGCCACAGAGCTATGTCCCTAGCCACTCTCACCACACTTTTAAGGGAAGTAATTTATTATGACTTTTACATGCTCTATGTTCACATAATGACTAAACTGAAAGTATCTCAAAAGCGATAAAGAGCAATAAAAATTATGATATCGAAATTATGCTTTTTACTTGTACAGTGTTTCAGTGAATTGCTTAATTTCATTTTTTGTCACTTTTCCTTCAAAAATAAACCAATTTAGTATATGTTGGAATTAAGGGGCTGGGGAGATAGCCAGCCTGCCTAGCAAACACAAAGTCCTAAGCTTGATGCCCAGTACCAGAAAAAAATAGAATATGTTGGAATTAAGAAGCCGGCAGTTTGGGCCTGGCAGGATGGCTCAGTGGTCTAAAGCGCCTGCTTGGGGAAGCTTGGGCGGCTTCAGGGACCACAGTTCCGTCCCCGGCACCACATGCTGCGCCAGCCCTGCCCTCGGGGCGGGCCAAGCCGGCCATGAAAATGAGTGAATAAACAAACAAGGGTTCTGAAACAAGAAAAAAATAATAAATAAAATAAAAAATTATTTAAAAAAAGCCTGCAGTCGGGGCCCGGCAGGATGGCTCAGTGGTCTAAAGCGCCTGCTTGGGAAAGCTTGGGCGGCTTCAGGGACCTCGGTTCGATCCCCGGCACCACATGCTGCGCCAGCCCTGCCCTCAGGGAGGGCTGAGCCGGCCATAAAAATGAGTGAATAAACAAATAAAGGTTCTGAAACAAGGAAAAAAATAAATAAATAAAAAAAATTAAAAAAAAAAAAAAAAGCCTGCAGTTGAATTAGTCTTTCACATAAGATTGATGCCTCAATTTTTAGCTACTTCTCTGCATTACATGTCTTTTATTCCTTACTGTAATACAACACTTTTTAGCTATTTGAAACATAAATTCTTGCTTATTAGTTTTTCTGTGTTTAGTATATTTCACAAACACATGATGTGTTTGCCAAAATAATCCAATTAATAAGAACTGGACATTAATAATGAGGCATATCTTATCAATTAGGATTTTAAGTAGAAGCGATCTTACTAGGGCATCTTGTATTTCTCAAAATATCCAATAATAAAAGTTGGAGTTCTTTAATTTTAACTCTAAGAAGCAAATATGTATTTAGATGGTTTTATTTTTATTTTTCCTCTCTGTGACCTATTTTTTAATGCGTTTACAACAGGGTCTACAGGGTCTCACTACACAGATCCGACTTGTAGTGATTCTCCTGTTTTTATCCTCCCAAGCACTGGGATTACAAGCCCATGCCACCACACCCAGTCTCAATTGCTGTCTCAGCACGCCCTGGGGCTGGGGCTGGCATAGAGCACCGGGCTACTGTGCTCTGCCTAAGCAGGCACTTTGTCCACTGAGCTATCAGGCTGGCCCTCCATGACCTATTCTTAATATATTTAATATTATTTGAAGAAATTCCAGTGAATTAATTTCCTTAATTCTTTCCACGTATGAATTACATTCTGAGGAAAGCTAGCCCCTCAACAGAGAAACTTGCCTCATAATCTCAACATTGATTTAAACATTGGCCCTTAATTTTATGTATTCACTTGAGTCTGATGGCATTGTGATCTATCATTAATTTAGTATATGTTAATAATATTAATAATAAAATATTTCAATAAAATATTAAACAAGGTGGGCAGGCCTTATAGCTCAGCGGATTAAAGCACATTCAAGCAGGTGCAGGACCCAAGGGTTGGATCCCTCAGCCTGCTGTGCTAGCCCCGCCGTGGGGCGGGCTGAGAGGACAATTGCGACTGAGCACAGTGGCATGCACCTGTAATCCCAGCTTTTGGGAGGCAGTAAACAGGCAAATCACTAAGAATCCAATCTAGTAGTGACACCCTGAACACCTGGTAGACTCTTCCCTAAAAACACAAAATAAACAAATAAATAGATAAAATATTAAACAATGTGACATCACAGTTTTCAGTTGATGTTGTCTACTTGTTATTTTGCGTGCATTAAAAAGTATAATAACCATACATATAAAGTATAAAAAGTATAATTCAGGCCGTCCAGATAGCTCAGTGGACTAAGCACCTGCTTAAGCAAGTGTAGGCACTGGAGTTCAATCCCCTGTACCACATGCCACGCTGGCCCCATCCTTGGGTGGGCTGAGCCAACCACCAAGACTGGGTGTGGTAGCGCATGTCTGTATCCTGCAGAGGCTAAAAACAGGAAAATCACTATGAGTCAAACCTGCATAGTGAGACCCTATACCATGTACCAAATACATTAAAAAAAATTTAACTATGGTGCATTGGATGCAGGTGTCTGCATGCTAGCAAGTATGGTTTCTTAAAAAAATTCTGAGGAGAAAGCCAGTGATGATAAGCCCAGTACCTACGTTATAGAATAATAGTATCACAAAGCTTTTCTGCTGGAGGGTTGAGAATGTAAGTTAACAGACCGACAATTGGAGAAAAAGAAGGGCTATAAGGATAGCCAATATTTTGGCCCTAGCCCTTCAAGGTCAATAAAGACCCAGGATATAAGAGAACCTGTGCTCTAATATCCTATAACTCAGAGGTGTCCCAAATTTCCTG
>PVJA010058582.1:0-10027 GCA_004027025.1 Myocastor coypus
CACTTGGGAGGCTGAGGCAGGAGGATTGGTGCTAGTTCGAGACCAGCCTGGGCTACAAAAGTGAGCGCAGGACCAGCCTCAACTGCATAGCGAGACCCTGTCTCAAAAAGACAAAAAAAAAAAAGGAGGGGCTGGATACAGTGTCACACACACCTGTAGTCTCAGCCAACAGGGAGGGTCCAGCCAAGAGGCTCACTTAAGGCCAGCTGGGTAATATGGCAGGATTGGGCACCTTCTACTCATACTAATCGACCAGAACCAGCTGGTATACACCTGCAACAGGTGCTTTTGGCAATGTGCCAAAGGTCACAAAACATGAAATCAACAGGCCTAGGGAAAACATGAATAGAGTCCTCTAGTGTCCCATTTAGCCAACTCACGCAGCTCTCAAATGCCAGAGGCAACACTGCTGCCAACTAGAGAAGATCAGAGCCAGGAATGTAGTTCAGTGGTAGAGTGCTTGTTGGATACCCACAAGCACCACCCCACAAAAAATACCCTACCATAGAAAGGACCCATAGTGATAAACACACCTGCAAGCCCAGCACTGGGACGGCTAAGCAGAAGCCTTGAGTTGGAGGTCAGCCCTAGCTACGCAGCAAAACTCTGCCTCAAAACCAAATAGCTGGGCATTAGTGCCACAACCCTATAATCTCAACACTCAAGAGGCTAAGGCAGGAAGATTGCTGAGAGTTCAAGGGCTTAAATACATTGTGAGTTCAAGGCCAGCATTAAGTAGAAAAGAAAAACACTTAAAGGTGAGCTCAGAAACCACTTTGCCTCCAAACATCTAGGCAGGGAGCACTACTGGCTACAGAGGGATCTCCAGACCCATATCTTGCAAACCTGAAAGTCCTGGTGGTCATTTGGACTTGTGTCTCTGCTTCTTGAACAGTTTCTGGTACAACTTAAAAAAAAAAAAAAAAAAGAACTGAGTACATTTTAAATGGGAATTGTACAGTATGTACCTGATATCTCAGAACAAAAACCAAAAACTGAAGAAGGGGCCCAATAAATGTAAGTACAGTCAGAGGGAAACACCTGATAGCCCAGTAGGGAAAGACAGGTAGAGTTTGGGGGATTTTTGGAAGCATAGGTGTCAGATCCCTTCATATACTGGGACTGAGGTCTGAGAGTGAGAAAGAAGCGCTCTCCAGAGAGAGCATAGGACTTTCATGCCACTCAGAATTGGGCCTTCAGGGGGCTGGGGAGATAGCTCCATGGCACAAGTGCCTGCCTGGCAAGTGCAAGGTCATGAGTTTGACACCTGATCCTGCCAAAAACAGAATCAGGCCTTCACCTCAGACTCAGCCCTACACTCTTCTCAGTGCTCATGAGGAGCACAGCTGCTCATGAAAGGGCCCCTGATCGAGGTCAGCAGCGGAGCACTTGCCTAGCACGCATGGTGCCCTCCGTGACACTAGTCCTCAGCCCTTCCATGATTTGTCATCTTAGGTTTTTTGCTTAAGCTCTTAGGATCTGAATTCACACTCATCTATTCAGGGAGCCACATGTTAAACCAACAGATGGGAAGAGCCATAACAGCAACAGGCAGTGGGAAAAACGGAACTGGACTGCCTAAAGGTCAAAACAATTTATCACCATCAGAGGGCTCACAGTGCCAATTCCCTTCTGCAGCAGCCTTGTAAGGCCTTTGTTTTCAGTCATATTTAATGAGAGGGTCACTGACAGCAACATACCAAAAGCACGGTCTAGGGTGTGGTGGCGCCTGCCTGTAATCCCAGCACTTGGGAGGCTGAGGCAGGAGGATCAGTGTGAGTTCGAGACCAGCCTGGGCTACAAAAGTGAGTTCAAGGCCAGCCTGAACTGCACAGCGAGACCCTGTCTCAAAAAAAAAAAAACCCCCAAAACATAGAGTTCATACAAAAGCACGGTCTAGGATGGGGGAATTTTTCTTTTCTTTTCTTTTCTTTTTTTTTTTTTGAGACAGGCTCGTGCCATACAGCTCAGGCTGGCCCTGAGCTCACTTTGTAATCCAGGCTGGTCTTGAACTTGCAAAGATCCTCCCGCCTCAGCCTCCCAACTGCTGGGATTATAGACATATGCTACCATACCTGGTGGCTGGACACATTTTTAGGAAATTATTCTTTTTTTTAAAAGATTTTATTTATTTATTTATTTATTTTTTCTTGTTTCAGAACCTTTGTTTATTCACTCATTTTCATGGCCGGCTCAGCCCATCCCAAGGGCAGGGCTGGCGCAGCATGTGGTGCCAGGGATCGAACCGCGGTCCCTGAAGCTGCCCAAGCTTTTCCAAGAAGGTGCTTTAGACCACTGAGCCATCCCGCCGGGCCCCCCTAGGAAATTATTCTTTATGGGCCTATCTATTGTTATTTTTTAATCCACCCCCTTTTATTTTACCTTTTTGTTGTTGTTTATTTATTTGTTTCATCTTTTTGAGACAGGGTCTCGCTATGCAGTTCAGGCTGGCTCTCAGCTCACTTTTGTAGCTCAGGCTGGTTTCGAACTTGCACTGATCCTCTTGCCTCAGCCTCCCAAATGCTAGGATTACAGGCGTGTGCCACCATATCCAGTTCTATTGTTATTAAGAAGTGATAACATTGGGGCTGGGGAGGTAGCTCAGGGGCACAAGTGCCTGCCTAGCACAAGTGCCTGCCTAGCACTCAGGACCCTTGCAGAGGTCCTGAGTTAGATCCTCAGATCCGCTCCCCCACAAAAAAGTTGTAGCATGTCATGAAGAAATAAAGACTCAAAACCAAAAAAAAATTTGGAGCACTTTATTAGCTGAGCTCAGTGGCAGAAAACTGATGAGAAATGCATGCCAAATTGAAAAGAGTTTTGGGGCCCGGCAGGATGGCTCAGTGGTCTAAAGCGCCTGCAGGTGGCTGCAGGGACTGCAGTTCAATCCCGGGCACCGCAGGATGAGCCAGCCATTAAAAATAAATAAACAAACAAACAAAAGTTCTGAAACAAGAAAAAAATAAAATAAAATAAATTTTTAAAAAATTGAAAAGAGTTTTGAAGCAAAAAACTGCAGGGGTCGGGGGTGGGGGGGGAAGGTGAGTGGTAAAGTATCCTTAGCTGGGCAACTGTTCTGGACAGACAGAAATGGGGAACAGGAGTCATCAAGTGTCCCTGGCTGGGCCAGGTTGTTTTGGGCAGAGTATAGAGTTCTTAAAGCAAGCTGAAACAAAGCTATATGCATAATCTGCCGGGCGCAGATAGTCAAGGTTGCAGCACAGCTGTGGTTGGCGCATCCAGGAACATCAGAAGTGGTGTGGGGAAGGGGGAGTCCACGGCTTGGTGCCTTAACATTTCAGACTTTGAGTTACAAGAAAGGGGTGACAGGGGCCCCGCAGGATGGCTCAGTGGTCTAAAGCACCTGCTTAGGAAAGCTTGGGCAGCTGCAGGGACCTCGCGGTTTGATCCCTGGCACCACATGCTGCGCCAGCCCTGCCCTGAGGGCAGGCTGAGCCGGCCATAGAAATAAATAAACAAAAGTTCTGAAACAGGAAAAAAATAAATAAATAAAATAATAAAATAAGGGGCCTGGCGGGATGGCTCAGTGGTCTAAAGCGCCTGCTTGGGGAAGCTTGGGTGGCTTCAGGGACCTCAGTTCGATCCCCGGCACCACATGCTGCACTAGCCCTGCCCTCGGGGTGGGCTGAGCCAGCCATAAAAATGAGTGAATAAACAAACAAAGGTTCTGAAACAAGAAACAAAATAAATAAAAATTAAAAATAAAATAAAATTAAATTAAATTAAAAATAAAAAGCTTAAGGAAAACAAATTTTTTAAAAGAATTTTATTTATTTATTTATTTATTTAGTTTCAGAACCCTTGTTTATTCACTCATTTTTATGGCCGGCTCAGCCCACCTGAGGGCAGGGCTGGCGTAGCATGTGGTGCTGAGGATCAAACCGCGGTCCCTGAAGCCGCCCAAGCTTTCCCAAGCAGGTGCTTTAGACCACTGAGCCATCCTGCCGGGCCATGGAAAGCAAGTTTAGATATACAGCTTTTTATTTGTGTGGGACTGGAGTTCCAACTCACAACCTTGCACTTGCCAGGCAGGCACTTGTGCCATAGAGCTATCTCCCGGCCACAGGAAAGCAAGTTTAAATGTACTCACTTCACTAGGCCAGCAAGTTAGCTCAGCAGTCTAAAATGCCTGCTTAGGCAAGCTTAGGCAGGCACAGGGGACCAGGGTTTGATCCCTAACATCACATGACATGGACCAGGGCAACCACAGAAAAACATTTATCAGCAAGGGGTGGAGGTACACACCTGTAATCTCAGAATTCTATATTGTGAGTTCAAGGTCAGCTTGAGCTACAGGGAAGACCCTGTGACAAAAAAAAAAAAACAAAACTAAAACAACCCTCCCCTCATATTTTGGGTGGCTGTCGTGGTGCACTCTAGTATTCTTAGCACCCTGGGAGGCTGAGGTGGAAAGATCTCAAATTCAACCCCAACCCCACATCTACCTACCTATCTATCTATCCAGCTATCATCTATACTCCCCCCACCCCATCTTTTTGACACAGGATCTTGCTATGCAGTTCAGGCTGGTTTTGAGCTCACTTTTGTAGCTCAGGCTGGTCTCAAATTCACACCGATCCTCCTGCCTCAGCCTCCCAAGTGCTGGGATTACAGGCATGCACCATAACTGGTTTTGGTGGCTGGCTCAGTGTGAGCTGCTGCAGCATGCACTCTGGGGTTGGGGGGATCAAACTCAGGTCCTTGTGTTTGCCAGGTAGGCACTTAGACTGCTGAGCTATCTACCTGGCATGCATTTATTTAGCCTTTTTGAGGCAGGGTCTGACTATGCAGTTGAGGCTGGCCTTGAGCTCACTTTTGTAGCCCAGGCTGGTCTCAAACTCCCACTGATCGTCCTGCCTCAGTCTCCTAAGTGCTGAGATTACAGGTGTGTGCCACCATGCCCAGCGTTTTCTTTTCTTTCTTTTTTTTTTAAACAGAGTCTCACTATGTAGTTCAGATAGGCTTTGAACTCTAGTCGCTCTACCTCAGGCTGGTATTACAGATATGTATCACCACAACTTGCTACAAATCAAAAAATAGTTTTTAAATCAATATCAAAGTTTAATTAAAGGTAGAAAAAGAAAAACAGACTGCACAGTAAGATTGGGTCAAGTAAAAGTAGGCAAAGAAGTACACCTTACAGCATGAGGATGGGCCACCATGCAAGAGCTAACATAATGGACCAAAATAAAATTGTAGTTGATTATGGGAATCAAACTCAGGACCTTAACTCTTTCCAGGCTGGGACTATGCCACTGAGATACATCTCTGGCTCTTTTTTTTTCTTTCTTTTCCTCCCTCCCTCCCTCCCTCCCTCTCTCTCTCTCTCTCTCCCCCTCCCTCTCCCTCTCTTTCTTTAAAGGGATGGGAACATAGACCAGCAAAAAAAGTGCTTTAGTTCAACCCCTGGTACCAAAAACTAAAACTCCCACCACAAAGCAGGAGCATTGTAAACTGCAGTTTGCCAATCCCTTCTTTAGAGAATGTTTAGAAAAACACTGTGTTCAGATTTTCCCACCACTGCCCTGGAACCTAACAAGTTTCATATGTGGGGTGAGAACCTATAACACTGTTCCTGGGGTGCTGTTCCTAGACAAGAAGTCACGCCCTGCTCAGCATGTACCTTGCAGAGACACCAGCATAGCTACCCAAGGCTACAGATCAAGGAGGCTCTGCAATGGTAGCCAAAGGGAGATGACTCGGTGCAACACTCCTTGGACATCTGAAAATCAGGTTTTATATGTGGGGGGAGTAAAAAGGATCAAGATATGAGGTATGTGCATCTAGTCCCCATGATGAATATATTCATTACATATCACAAATATGCAAACACACATTTATTTATTTATTTATTTATTTATTTATTTATTTATTTATTTATTTGTGGGACCAGAGTTCGAACTCACGACCTTGCACTTGCCCAGCAGGCACTTGTGCCTCGGAGCTATCTCCCCAGCCCCCACATTTTTAATTTAAAACCTATTTTGAGTACAGCAACTGGGGTTCAATCCCCATCATGCTGTGTCTGCTCCACCCCTAGGGTGTGCTGATACAGCAACTGAGACGGTGTGGTGGCGTGGGCCTGTAATCCCAGCATTTGGGAGGCTGAAAACAGGAAGATCACTATAAGTCTGATCTGTGTAGTGAGACCCTGTACTAAATACATAAAATAATAATAATGATAGTAACTTTGAAAATACAGAATTTAGAGGCTTTGAAAATAAGACAAGTCCAGGGAGATAGCTCAGTAGAATAAACGACTGCCTGGTAAGTGCAAGGTCCTGAGTTCAATTCCCAGTACCACCAAAAAATAAAATAAGATAAGCCAGGCATGGTGGCTCATGCATATAATGGCAGAACTCTGAGAAGCGGAGGCAGGACTGCAAGTTTGAGACAAGCCTGGGCAATTTAGCCATCTTAGAGGACTGTATCAAAACAGAAAGTAAAACAGGGCTTCACATGTAGCTCAGTATGAAACCCTGAGTTCAATTCCCAGTATTACCTTAGCACTATACGGTAAGCTTCAGTCTCAAAAGAGGGTGGCGGATGAGAATGGGAATCAAGCCATAGCAACTGATAAGGGGGGGAAGGGGACCCAGAAAGCCAGAAGCTCCAGCAGGGGTACAAAAGGCCATTTAGCTGGCCCACATACTGCCCTATATTCAGTTTTCCTACTATGTGACCACTTGCAATGCTTCAGGCGACTTGGTACCTGTCTTCACGGAAGAATTCTGAGAGGAGACAATCACAGCCCAACGATCCATACTATTGTACATCCTCTCAGAGCAGGTTAGAGGCAGAAAGCCTAAGGGAGGGACTGGAGAAAATAAAAACCATGCTTGGGTTACCCATCTGACTTTCAAGCATTTTTTCCCTTGTGGATTACAAGAATTTTGTGTGAATGAAAACATACTGAATATCCAAGGAAGTGTTCCAGGCTATTTTGTTTTTGACAGTTATGTTTGTCTAGCCTAACTTTATTCTTTTTTTTTTTTTTTTTTTTGCGGGACTGGGGCTTGAACTCACAACCTTGCATTTGCCAGGCAGGCACTTGTGCCATGGAGCTAGCTCCCTGGGCCCCCACAAGGCTAACCTTAGATTCCTGGGCTAAAGTGATCTTCTTGGGTTAAAGTGATTTTCCAGCCTCATTCTTCAAAATAGCTGGGGTTTATTTATTTTACTTGTCTTTTTGAGACAGGGTTTTACTATACAGTCTGGGCTACCCTTAAACTCACTTTGTAGCCCAGGTTGGCCTTAAAGATCCTCCTGCGTTGGCCTCTGGAATGCTGGGATTCTAGGCACGCACCATCATGCCCAGCCTAAAAGACTGTTCTAGTTCTACTGAATGAAATTCCAAAGTTGACTTATAGTCTATAATCAGCCATACTTTATTTTTCAGGGCTGGGGTTCGAACTCATGACTTTACACTTGTCAGGCAGGCACTTGTGCCACGGAGCTATCTCCCTGGCCTCATTTTTAAAAATTATTATTTTTTATTTATGTATTTATTTATTAAATTTAACAATGATTATATTACATATTTTCATCATCAGATCAGTTTAGATTAATAGATATAGGTATATAAGATTGATCAAACAAACTAACACTGTCAATAAACATTACTTTTTTTTTTTTTTAACAGTTGACACACTGCATATTGTCCTCACAATTTTTTTTTTTTTGTCTTTTTGAGATAGGGTCTTGCTATGAGGTTCAGGTTGGCCTTGAGGCTCACTTTTGTAGCCCAGGCTGGTCTCAAACTCACACTGATCCTCCTGTCTCAGCCTCCCAAGTGCTGAGATTACAGGTGTGCACCACCACACCGGCTCCATACTTGTTTTATTTATTTTATTTTTATTTTTTTGTAGTACCAGGGATTGAACTCAGGACCATGCACTTGTCAGGTAGGTGCAGATTATTCTATTGAGGTATTTTCTGACCCTCGCCATACTTAATGTTGGTCTAAATATTCACCTGCTTTGGTTAGATGCATAGGTTTTACATATTTGAGTGCTTTGTTCCTAAAACAGAGACAGGAGACAGTTTAGGGAGCTAAGCACCTGCCTAGGCAAATGCAAGGATCCAGGTTTGATCCCTAGTACCAGATGTAGTGCAGACCTTGCCCCGGGTGCACCAAGCCAGCCACCAAAATCAGGCGTGGTGGCACACACCTGTAATCCCAATGCTCAGCCCCTGTACCAAATATGCAAAAGTTAAAAAAAAGAAAAAGAAACTATGTGGCTATCCTTAGGTTAGTGTATCTGGAAGGCGTCATTATTGGGACAAGTAACTCAGAAACTTTAAAATAACCTCTAGGTGTTTATGAACAAAGAACATTTACAATGACAAACCCAATTTAATTTATAGGGTCATAAAACCTTGGTATTTTAGATATAAAATTGTGACATTTCAGGTATAAGGTATTTACATATAAAACTTTCTGTTTCATAAACTATCAACACAATGCAAACCACTATGCCTACTTACTGTTGATCCACATTCATCACTAAAACAAGACTATCAATTCTACTGTGGCCAAAGTCTACTGCCAGACCCACTAGCCCACTGGAATAACTCAAATGGAAATAACCAGGTTCCACCAATTCCACAGAATGGCTGCTGTTAATTCATGGAGTTTTTACTCTTTTGCCAACCAAAAATTATTTTCTGAAACTGATGAAAACAAGCTCTTGAACAGTTTTTTCAACGATCAGCCCCCTAAGGTGCCTGTTAAGACATATTTTTTCCTAACTGCATTCTAAAACTTTATTTTAGGCCAGCTTAGCCCACGCTGAGCATGATGTGCCAGGGATCAATCAAAGCACAGTCCCCTGAGCCTGCCTAAGCTTACCTAAGCAGGCACTTAAGACCACTGAGCTATCTCACCAGCCCAAGTATCCTGAAATTTTAATATCATAAACTGTGTATCTACTTCTTTTACCTACATAGGACGACACTTTGAAAGGTCACATGCTATTATAACGGTTAATATTTTCTCACCTTTCTAAGAACATATTCTAAACTCCAAATGACAGACCTTAAGACATAAAACAACAAAATAATAGCATATAAATTTAATGCCTCAAATCAAAAGACTTCCCAAGTCTGGATGTGTTGGTGCTGGTTTTAATCAAAACACTCTGAGAAGGACAGGGATATAGATCAGTGGCATAGTGTCTATCTGGCAAGCACAAGGTCCTGAGTTTGATTCCCATATTACACGCCCCCCCCCCCAAACAAAGCAAAACAAAATAACACTCTTGAGAGGCTGTGGTAAGAGGACTGCAAGGTCAAGCTCAGTCTGGGTGACATAGTAACTTAGACCCAGTCAAAAAAAAAAAACAAGCCGGGTGTAAAAAAACCAAGCCGGGTGTGGTGGCACACACCTGTAATCCCAGCACTCGGGAGGCTGAGACAGGAGGATTGGTGCGAGTTCGAGACCAGCGTGGGCTACAAAAGTGAGCTTAAGGCCAGCCTGAACTGCACAGTGAGACCCTGTCTCAAAAAGACAAAAAAACAAAAAACAAACCTGGGGATATAGCTCACTATGAAGGCCCTGGGGTTCAATCTCCTGCCACACACACACACACACACACACACACACTCTCTCTCTCTCTCTCTCTCTCTCTCTCTCAAACATACACACACACAATAATAATTAAAAAGTGAAAATAAATTTTAAAAAATAGAAGAGGGAAAGGGAGGGAAAGGAAAGAGAAGGGAAAAGAGAAAACAAAACAAAAAAGAAAAACAAATGAGTCACTGCAAAGGCAGGGGGTGTAGCTTAGTGGTACAGAGCATGCCAAGCAAGCACGGAAGGCCCTGGGTTCCATCTCCAGTATGTGGGGGGTGGAGCAGTAACTGTGATATATGTCTTTTTTTTTTTTTTTTGTCTTTTTGAGACAGGGTCTCGTTATGCAGTTCAGGCTGGCCTTGAGCTCACTTTGGTAGCCCAGGCTGGTCTTGAACTCCCACCGATCCTCCTGCCTCAGCCTCCCAAGTGCTG
>PVJA010058583.1:0-10031 GCA_004027025.1 Myocastor coypus
TCAGCTCTGAAAACAGACAGCGTGGAAGGTCAACATCACAAGTCTTGTAGAATTATTTGACTTTTAAATGCACATTTTAATAAAAGTCAAAACTGACTTTCTTCTCTCTCTCTCTCTCTCTCTCTCTCTCTCTCTCTCTCTCTGTGTGTGTGTGTGTGTGTGTGTGTGTGTGTGTTTAAGACAGGGTCAACTGGGCGTGGTGGCACACGCCTGTAATCCCAGCACTCGGGAGGCTGAGGCAGGAGGATTGGTGCAAGTTTGAGACCAGCCTGGGCTACAAAAGTGAGCTCAAGGCCAGCCTCAACTGCATAGCGAGACCCTGTCTCAAAAAAAAAAAAAAAAGACAGGGTCTCCCTATGCAGTTCAGCCCGGCCTTGCGCTCACTTCATCCCAGCCTCCCAAGTGCTGGGATTACAGGTGTGTGCCACCACGCCTGGCTACTAACCTTTTTTGTTTTCTTTTAAACAAACATTTAGGCCAGGCATGGTGGCACATGCCTGTAATCCTAGCACTTGGGAGGCTGAGGCAGGAGAATCAGTTGTGAGTTTGAGACCAGCCTGGGCTACAGAAATGAGCTCAAGGCCAGCCTGAACTGCATATTGAGACCCTGTCTCAGAAAAAGACAAACAAACATTTAGGGGGCTGGGGTGAGAGCTCCATGGCACAAGTGTCTGCCTGGCAAGTGCAAAGTCATGTGTTTGAACCCTGGTCCTGCCAATAAATAAATAAATTAAAAAGACATTTACTTAAGAGAGAGTATAGCAATAATTAAAATTACATTAGAAGCAGCACACATCTAAAAGACCAGAATGACAAGCATTCCAAGGATGATTTTAGTCTTAGATGCTGCTACTCTGAGTGTCAAGAACCTGGTGGAGATTCTTAGGACCACTGTCTAATTTATCCTGTATACATAAGTGCACGGTTTTTCCCCTGCCAAGTTTCCTAACTCTTCTGCTTGCTGTCCATTTTTCGTTTAATCCTTAAGTTCTTGGTTTCCATTCAGCTGTGTCATGCCTTTCCCTTTTTATTTCTTCTTTTGTGTTCTTACACTGAGGAGACTATATGATATTTACACATGTAGGTCTCCTTTATTTCACTTATGAGTTTATTTTCAAGATACACGCACTTATATATGAACTCTTCTAGTTTATCATTTCTTATAGCTGAGTAATATTACATTGTAAAACTACATCTTGGGCTAGGAAAATAGCTCAGTAGAATAAGTGCTTGCCTGGCAAGTGCAGGGTCCTGAGTTCAATCCCTGGTACCACACACACACACACACACACACACACACACACGCAAAAAAAAAAAAGAAAGAAAAGGAAGGAAAAAAAAGACATTAAAAACACCACATCTTTTTCAACCAATCTTGAGATGGTGGGCATCTGACTGCTTCCATGATTTGGCTATCACAAATTGTGCTGCTGTGAACGTAGGTGGACAAACATCCCTATCACACGATATCATCAGTTCTTCTGGGAAAATTCCCAGCACGAGTGTTTTTTATTTTTTATTTTTACTTTTGATAGAGCTTCATTTACTAATGTGTTTCAAAAATCTTGCTCAGTGTTTGAGTTTCTTCTGCTTGCTTGCAATTATTTTCAGCTTGCCTGTTTGTAAATATTTTTTTCCTTTTTTTTATTTTTATTTTTTCCTGCTTCAGAACCTTTGTTTGTTTATTCACTCATTTTTATGGCCGGCTCAGCCCGCCCTGATGGCAGGGCTGGCGCAGCATGTGGTGCCAGGAATCGAACCGCGGTCCCTGCAGCCGCCTAAGCTTTCCCAGGCAGGTGCTTCAAACCACTGAGCCATCCCACTGGGCCCGTAGCTTCCTATTTTTCAAACTGGAAAGCAGGCTCTAGGCCTGCCTAGGAAAGCTCAGCTGAGCCCTGCCTAGGGTACCCTGGGCCCACTGAAGCCCCCACCTTTGGGGCTGGGGCATCTGAGGGTCCAGCCTAACCTGTGCGTGCCTTCTGGTGAGGTACGTGCCCTAACTTCCCCCACCAGCCGGTACTGCTTGGAGTTATGGGAACCCCAGGTTCTGAGGGGAGGTGACCTCAAGGAGCTTCTGAGGGCAGGTGGGGAGGAGAACAGGCTGCTCTGGTGTGGAGTTAGGGTCTGCTGGATTGATGAGCTCCCTACTGGTGTTCCTGCTGTCTGCAGGCTGGCAGGGACCTCATCTGGACTCCTCATGTCCATGTGTCTTCCTTATGCTGCTTCACCCAATGTGCACCCCCAAGCCCTGCACGCTGGGTGAGCAGAGTTCAGAGGCTGCAGGAACCGGATGTGAGTTAGGCAGAGCTGCCTGCGTGACCTGGCCCTGAAGTAGTCCCTGTGCTTTCTCTGGCCCTGAATTTGTTCTCCTCCTAGCCCATACCCAAGCAGTCCACCGCTACTGGTTCTCCAGCTGCTCACTATCTCTGGCTTGGCGCTCGGCCATGGTCCTCTAAGACTGTAAGCAGCTGAGCTTCCAGCATCACCCACCCCAGTCTGAGCCCCATGTGCCTTGGCCTCAGGGGCCCCCATGGATCCCAGCTGGTCATCAGTCCAGCAACCCCCAACTCTACACCAGAGCAACCTGTTCTCCCTATCCACCCTCAGAAGCTCCTGGAGGTCACCTCCCCTCAGAACCTCGTGTTCCCAGGAGTCCAGAAAACCACATGTCCTGTGTGTCTGTGTTATTTAGAAACAATTTTAAAAAATACTATATAGGGGAAGATCCGTTTACATTGTGACTGACCCTTAGGCCGGTGAGATAGCTCAGCTGTCTAAAGTGCTTGCTTAGACAAGTTTAGGCAACTGCAGGGACTGCGGTTTGATCCCAGGCACCACATGCTGCACCAGCCACACCCCCTGGGCAGGCTGAGCCGACCATGACATACATTGTGACTGACCCTGAAGTGCTGGGATGTTCCCCACAACGAGGGAAGCCAGCTGTGCTGCCCTCTGCCCTGCCTGGGGTATGGACCCCCAGGTGACTCAGACAGATAATCCAGATCTGAAGCCCTCATCTCTTTTTATTCACTGTAGGGACTTCAGGGTCTGCTGTGTAGTCCAGGCTGGTCCTGAGCTTATACATAACCCGGGCTGGCCCTTATGACTGCCTCCCAAGTGCTGGGATTTCAAGCTTGAGCCAGCATGAGGGGCCTGGAGCCTGCATATGAGTCTTCTCTGGGTCCCCAGCTTCAGGACTGCCCAGCGCAGCCTCCTTCTGTTATGGTCTGGTCTGGGAGGTGCCAGGAGCCTGTGGAGCTCTTGGAAAGGGGAGCAGAAGCCTGGGCAGCAGGAACTGGGAAGGGAGGGAGGCAGCAGGAAGAGGTGGGGGGTGGAGCCACTTCCAGGCCTGCCTCAGGCCCCAGAGGCCGCAGTTGGACGCACATGGCTCACAGGCCCACTGCAGGGCCTGGGCAACAGCAGAGCTGCTCTGCTTCAGGGGACACAGCGGGAGCCTCCAGGGCCTCAGGTCTTCGGGAGGTGCCTGTAAACTCAGGGCGGCTGTGGGCTAAGGATGTCACTGACAGAATGTGCCCAAAACCCAGTGGGAAAGAGGAGGCGAGAGAGGGCCACAGGAACCAGCCCCCCAGGTCAGCGAGGACACCTGACGCTGCCTGGGGCCTAGGGAATGGGGCGAGGGGCATCGAGTTGGGGTGCGCAGGGAGCTTGGGGCAGAGAGTTCGTCGTGGGGAGGGAAGGTCTGCGTAGAGTCTGTGAAACTTCTTTCCAGAAGGCTCTGGATTAGGAAAAAACTGCTGAGAATGAAGTCAAAGTAGGGGCTGGGGAGATAGCTCTGTGGCACAAATGCCTGCCTGGCAAGTGCAGGTCGTGAGTTCAAACTCCCGTCCCACATGAAAAGAAAAAGTAGATACGAAGGGAAAGTGAAGATCCGGATAAGCACAAAGGATGGCGGAAGGCGCAGGAATCTCCGAGAGCACATGTGTCTTCGCGCTACTTGGGAACAGTAAAAGGGGGTGCCTCGTGCGGACAGGAAGGCTGTCCTGAATTTCTCCCCAATGTCTCTGCCTTCAGATGTCAGGCTCACTAATTTTATAAAACATGAGCAATAGAAAAATATGGTGAGGGGCTGGGGAGATAGCTCCGAGGCACAAGTGCCTGTCTGACAAGTGCAAGGTCATGAGTTTGAACGCCAGTCCCACAAAAATAAAATAAAATAAAATAAAATAAAATAAACAGAAAAATATTTTGATCAAAGCTGGGTGTGGTGGCACACACCTGTAATTCCAGCACTAGGGAGGCTGAGACAGGAGAATCAGCGCAAGTTCAAGACCAGCCTGGGCTACAAAAGAGAGTTCAAGGCCAGCCTGAACTGCATAGGGAGACCTTGTCTCAAACACACACACACACACACACACACACAGACACACACACGCACATAAGATTGTGGTCAAATCCCAAACAAAATTACAATAAGAAAAAAAAATAAAAATTGTGATGATAATCCTTATGACAACCAAAGCAGGTCAAAAACTGATAGAATAAAGTAAGTTATTGTTATGTAATCGGTGCGAAATGGGAAACAGAACAACAAATGGATCTGATAGAAATATTCAGAAATGAGGCAACAGAATTTGGGCAAAAGTAGAATGACTGATTTTTTTTGTTTTTATTTTCTTTCTTTTTTCTTGCAGTACCAGGGATTGAACTCAGGACCTTATGCTTGCCAGACAGATGCTTATGCCACTGAGCTACACCCCAGACCCAGCAAAAGTAGAATGAAATAAACTGTTTCCTTTGTGAAGGCTCAATATTTCAGCAAGCCAGGTGTGGTGGCTCACACCTGTAATCCCAGCACTCAGGAGGCTGAGGCAGGAGAATTGGTGCGAGTTTGAGACCAGCATGGGCTATAAAAGTGAGCTCAAGGCCAGCCTCAACTGCATAGCGAGACCCTGTCTCAAAAAGACTAAATAAATAAATAAATAAATAAATAAATAAATATTTCAGGAACGGGTGTGGTGGTACATCCCTGTAATCATAGGACTTGGGAGGCTGAGGCAGGAGGATCATTGTGAATTCAAGGCCAGCCTGGGCTGCAAAATGAGCTCAAGGCCAGCCTTAACTGCATAGTGAGACCCTGTCTCAAAATGACATTGAGGGGGCCGGGGAGATAGCTCTGTGGCACAAGTGCCTGCCTGGCAAGTGCAAGCTCCTGAGTTCGAACCCTGGTCCCACCAAAAAACAAAACAAACAAACAAAAATAAAACAGCACACTGCTTTGGGCCAGTGAGATGGCTTAGTGGTCTAAAGTGCCTGCTTAGGCAACCACAAGGACCGAGGATCAATCCCCCAGCACCACATGCTGTGCCAGCCCCACCCCCAGGGCAGACTGAGCTGGCCATAATGTAAATAAATAAATAAACAAATATTTTTTTAAAAATGACATTGAAAAAGACATTGAAGAAGGAAAGTGTCACCTAATGGCCATGTGATCTACCACTGGAGATCCCACTATATTAAAAAGGAGAGCTAGGTGCAGTGTGGCTCTGTAATTCCAGCTCAGGAGGGTTGCTTCAAGTTTTGAGAACAGCCTGGGCTACAAAGTGAACTCAAGGTCAGCCTGAACTACAGCAACACTCTGTCTCAAAACCAAAAGAGGAGGAAATGGTGACAACAGCTACAAATTTGCTTCTGATGATATTCCACAATCACATTTATTGGGGGAAGCAGCACCTTTTTTCCTAAAACTTGCATGTGTATATGGAATGAAACAAGTGAAAAATCAGCAGATGTTTATTATTATTATATTTTGTGTGTACTCAGGACCCTGCACTTGCCAGGATTGAACTCAGGATCCTGCACTTGCCAGACAAGTGCTTAGTCTACGGAGCTATCTCTCTGGCCCAGATGTTTAATTTTATCACCTCTGTCCTTGAGAACCAAGATTCTTTGTGTGCTTGAAAATAATACAGAATTAATGTAGGGCTGGCGAGATAGCTCAGCAGACTAAAGCACCTGCTTAACAAGGTTAGACAAGACCAGGGCAGGCTGAGCTGGCCAGAGTCTGGCATAGTGGGGAAGGCCTGTAGCCCCAGCACTGGGGAGGCTGAAAGTGAAAGGATATCCACAAGTCCAACCTGCATAGTGAGACCCTATAACAACCAAATACAGTAAAGAAGAAGAAAAAGGAGGAGGAGGAGGAGGAGGAGGAAGTCCAAACATCTTTAGCTCTATGAAAACTGAAGTATTCATCAGGGATTTTATCTTTATCAAGTTGGTCCAGAAATAAAGACCAACCAAGCTCAAATGGAGATTTTTTTTTTTTTTTTTTTTTTTTGTCTTTCAAGGTCATCATCATAAAGATAAACTAAGACTTATTGGAGAAATAGCTAATTCTAGTTTTGGGAAAGGAATAAACAAGAAAATCCTAAGATGCTTTCGTATGTTAGATAGCAAATGTCTTACTTAGTTACTTTGTACCCGTTGCTGGGACAAATACCCGACACTCAAAGTGGAGGAAGGAAAGGTTTATTTAGCTCACAATTACTGGAGGTTTCAGTCCATATTTAGCTGGCCCAAGGCTGAGTGGAACAGGGCAGAGAGCATCCAGTTCATGGTGACAGAACAGCGACAATATGACGACAAAGGCAACTGACCAATCAGGGGAGCAGAGAGCAACAGCTCTAGCTTGTGTCTCTGTCTCTCTTTATATTGCATTCAGGCTCTGTGCTTCAGCCTATTGGCCTTAGGCCTTAGGCTATACCCATAATTCCAGAAGTACTTAAAACACATCATCCCAGGGATCATGTATCAAGTCTCAAACTCTAGATCATTACTAAATCACATCATCCCAGTGGATCATGGATCAAGACTCAATCTATAGAAGTCCCCGCCCAATGACTCCATGAGGCTTTGGAGGGACAACTAGACATAAACCATAACAGCAAAGAAGCTATGAAAAGCTTATAGCATTATCTCAAAGAGCTCTGGAGATACCTGAAGAAGCTCCACAGACCAAAGAGAAGACAACTTCATGTCTGTGATAAGAATTGCAAGAGGCACCACACCATGGTGGGAGACTGAGGCAAGAGAGTAGCAAGTTCAAATTCAGGTTTGTGATAGGGAGTCTAAGGCTGGGCTGAATGTATATAGTGAGATTTTGTCACCAACAGAAAAGGAATTGCAATGGCCGGTAAATTCCTTATCTATTATGCAGTTATCTATTAGTTATCTATTCTCTGAGGCTGTGTTATATGCAATGTATTGCATTGTAGTTTCTGAGTGTGTGGAACTCAGCAACAGCTTAACTGGGGGTTCTGTCTCCAGTTCCCTAAGAACGTGCAGTGGAATCTGGGTCTAGAAGCTCTGCTCCACCGTCAGCACAGGCCTGAGGCTTGCGTAGCTCCGCTGGGGGCTGCACTGGGGATGCGCTGGGCCTCTGTGCCAGATGAAAGAGAACAACTCTGCAGTGCCAGGCCTGCCCAAGAGGGGGCGAGCCTGCAGCCCAAACTCCAAGGCTGCAGTGTGTCATGGGATACGCGCCCCAAAGCTCGCTGGGACCGTTTTGGGGGCCTGGGGCCCATGGAGTGCACCCTAGCAGAGATGCTTTTCTCTGAGTTCGAAGTAAACAAAACCAGCTGATTTCCTTCTGAGGGTGAGAAAGAAACCTAGGCTGTCCTAAAACTGGGATAACAAAAAATCAATCAATCAATCAATCAATCAATCAATAAAGCAGGCTTTCCCTAGCATTAGATAAACAAGGAATAGATGAGGGGATGTTTCTCCTCGAACTATTTCAGCTGGAGTTGGGTGTGGTAGTGCACACTTGGAACCCGGCTTACCCAGGAGTCCCAGGTGGAAGGGGCAATTATGCCCAGGAGCTCCAGGCCCAGGCAGGGAGCATAGCAAGGCTCCCATCTCCAAACAAAACAGAAAACCAAAGTGAACATGAATGTCTGTGATCCCAGGAGGCTGAGGTAGGAGGATCACCATCAGCCTGGGCTACATAATGAGTTCAAGGCAAGTCTCAATTACAACACTGTCTCAAAACACAAAAACAAAGAAAATGAAGCAATAAGATAGGAGTAATACTACCATGTTATAACTTCAATACTTTAATAAGTTTAATTAATTAATTAATTTATTTATTTTGTCTTTTTGAGACAGGGGCTCACTATGCAGCTCAGACTGGCCTTGAGCTCACTTTTGTAGCCCAGGCTGGTCTTGAACTTGCACTGATCCTCCTGCCTCAGCCTCCCAAGTGCTGGGATTACAGGCATGCGCCACCATGCCCGGCCAACTTTAATAAGTTTAGACATTAAGTGTTGTCTTAGTTACTTTTGTTGCTGAGACAAAACACTCAATACCCACAAGTTAAGGGAGGAAAGCTATATTTAGTTCACAGTCTGTAGAAGTTTCAGCCCATAATTGTTTGGCTCCAAGGCAGGGTGGCATGCCAAAGGGGCCTGGAGAGAACCAGTTGGGGGCAGGCAGAAGACAGAAGGCAGAAAGTATCAAACTATGGTGACACCAGCAGCTTCTTTGTGCCCCTGTTGTGTTTCGCATAGGCTACCTGGTTTAGGGTGGTGCCTGACCACCAGGGGGCTGATTTAGCCGTCCCACTGCCTTAATCCTAGCATCCCACATTGTGGATCCAAGCAGCTCTGAAAAGTCCTGCTTCCCATGGCTGCACAGTCCTTTGGGGGGCCACCCAGACATGAGCCATAACAAACATCAAAAGAGAGAGACAGTGAGAGGGGACAAAAATGAGGCTTCATGTGGCATGCGCTGGCTGGGAGAGCCCTTCCCCAATGAGACCTCGCTGAAGGGACTGAGCTGAGTCTGGCCCAGTCTCAGACTGGAAGAGAAGCAGAAGGAACATCTTGTACACACCCCACGGGCACAGGGAACAAAATCGGGACCAGCAGATGAAATGGCCTGGGTTCCTCAGCACAAAAGAGCATAAAAGACAGAAGGGAAGGGGAAGCGGTACAGCAAAAGAAATGCAAACAGCCATTTTCTAAAAGGTGGGCAAGGCGACAGAAGCCAGGGATGTATGCTTGGTTGATAAAATCATTACGAAATGCCAAGGGGTTATAAAAAGTGACCAGTGCCAGGACAGTGGAAAGAATCAATTGCAACAGAAGTGCGGGCAGCGGCTACTTTGCGAGGGAGAAGCAGGACCCTTTTGGACCTGGGCACATGGAAAAGAAAGATTTTGGGATTCTGGGTGCTGGGTCAAGGTTTATGTAATGGCCTGACAGGTAGCTATAAGTGTTCTCAGAATACTCTACTAGAAGACTTGCTACACAGGCCTCCTTCCTGCGTCTGTATTTCTATATTTGTATAAAATAAATAAAATCATTTCTGGCGCCGCGGGTAAGCTGCCTGCACCCCTCTGCCCCGGCTCTGCGTTCCTGCAACTAACTTCGTGTTCCAGTCCGACCCAGTCCCAGCCGGTAGCAGAGCCCGCGCCCGCGGCCCAAACTCCAGCACCGAACCCATCAAACATCTCGTCTGGCAACCGATCTGGTCCACGAGCCTACCAGGGCTACTCAATCCCAAAGCTCCACCTCCACCTACAGACCACATCTGCGGGGATTCACAGAAGCTAGCAGCCAGAGCTCCAGCACAGAGTCAGGAACCTCTGTAGAGGAACCAGCTTGGAGTCTCCAGACCAAACGCCCATAGACACAGCATAACGCCACCAAAGTGCAGAGGCCGCTTCCATACAAAATGATAACAACAAGGAGTAGGAGGCAATCTCAGGGCCCGTGCCCATCCAAACCAAATACAGAAGACACTATCATGGAAGAAAATAGGAACCATACAGATGAAACCTCTGAATTGGTAGCATCTGAGGCAGACACACAAATGCAGAAACTTATAGAGCAACTGAGATCAGAGATAACATCTGAAGTAAAAAAAAAGAAATACATGAAGTGGAAAAACGGCTGGAGAAACGTATAGAGGACATCAGAGCAGAAATAATATCTAAAGTTGACAAAGACATGCCTAAATCAATAGCATCCCAAGTAGGGGAACAACTACACAAAAGTAGAAAGGAGAACAGA
>PVJA010058584.1:0-10013 GCA_004027025.1 Myocastor coypus
AAAAAAAAAAAAAAAAAAAAAAAGAATTGTTAAGAGAGTGAGCGTTGGGTGAGTGGGTTAATCGTGGAGTTATCCGTCCATGGCTTACCCCACCTTTCCCTTCCTCATCTCTATTAAGAGTATTAGCTCTGCAGGTAGGAGGACCATCAGCTGGTGTAGGAGGTATGGCATAGCCACGGAAGTGAGTAAATCAAATATATATTTATATTTATATTATTTATGTTTGAAGTGTGTTCCTTCTTGGTTCTTGGACTTTGTTTGGCTTTATTTTCCTCCAACCTTACAATTACCAATTAAAGAACATGGGAAGACGGTTTCCTCCTCTCTGAAAATCAAATGTGAATCAGAATCTGGGCAGCACAAGTTTAAGGAACAAGGAGGAAGCTGATAAGACTGCTCTTTTGTCTAGGCTAGAGAAGTCTCTTTTTCCATGCCCTTGATCTCTTGGACTGCATCAGATCTCTTCATGAGGGTTTCAGTCACCTTGCTGAATTCCCTTTGGTGACACTTACGGTGCTGTGATGTTCTTTGTATACAAACACCAGATTACCAAGTCTCCCTCAAAGCTGAGCTCCATCGGAGCACACTGTGTCTGTGCCGTGCTCATGCATGTGGGGTGCTGGTGCACAACAGAGCCTAGCAGACGCTGTTGGAAGAGGAATAAGCAAAGAGTGCATGCCTCTCCTACTGCTCCATCCTCTACGTCAGAGTGAGGGCAGAAAACAACTTACTGCTTGGTCACCAAAGCTGCACTTGTGGAGAACGATTTGCCTCTCATTTCCTCTCTGTTGGAACCCTCCAGTGGTCACTGCTGCATTAAGTACAAACAAAACAAAATTCATTTTTCTCATAATAGTAAATTCATTCACTCTAAGTGATTAATATTTATCTGGTGATGCCTCCTTATTTTGTATGATGAAATATCCTTTTGTATTTTTACTTTTTCCATAGCTTTGTGAGATGGTGGTATTAAATAGTTGCTTGAAGCAATGTGTTTAACAAATTAATAAGTCTTTTTATATATTTAAACATTTTCACTCTTTTACTTATTTCGTTGGCTCCTGTGTCAGCCTCCACAGGGCTGGGATTATAGGTATGTGTCACCACACCCAGTCTCAGTGGCAGGCACAGCATGCCTGGACTTCTGGGGGCCTGCACAGCATGTGGTACTGGGGATGGAACCTGCATTGGGTCCTTACACTTGCCAGGCAGGTGCTTAGACCACCAAGCTATCTCCCCAGTCCCCTCAAATAATATTTATTTATTCCTTGAGAGACTGCTAGACCAGTTGAACTTTTTCTTGTTCCTAAAATCACTTGGCCTTTTCGACTCTTGGCCCTTATTATGACTTAGTTGATTTGTTTTGTGATTTAGAGGTTGAGTTAAAACCCACTCCTAAAATTATGCCCTCAATCAGATGATTTTGTTTGAGCTCCCTGTAGAAGAATCCCACTGTATTAGTCACATCTCTTTCTAATGCTCATGACCATGCGTTTTTTTGCTAAATCAGTGTGTCTCCTCTATTTGGGTAGATTACAGTTTCTCTAAGCAAAGGGCAGCATTTATCTTTTGTTTTCGCCAATGGATCTTCAGGGTTTAATACTATGTCTGCCAGATAGTAGTTGTCCCCAAAAAAAAAAAAAAAAAAAAAAAAAAAAAAAACTTGATAATAAACGAATAAATGTGTGCTGCTGCCATTTAGCAGAGAGGTTTGTGTTTGGTTTTGGTCTTAGTCGCCTTAAAATCTATCAAAAACACCCTCTCATAATTTCCATTTGCATCTTCCTAAGCAATAACAATGCATAGAAGTGTTGACCATGAGGCAAGATTGTGGTTTATTCTTGACCACTCCAAGTTGTACCATGTGGCACCTGCATATTGTAAAAGGAACAGAACTAAACAGAAAGTGCATGTAAAGTTGCTTTGCACTATCTCCGTAGTGAACAGCCCATCAAGGATTTTGTGAGCTGTTATTTTCTTAGCCTTTTTTATTCATCAAGAGATAGGGGCCACCCAGGTGTGATGGTGCCTCCTGAAGTTCTAACCCTCTGGGAGGCTGATATGAGAGGGCTGTAACTGTGATCCCAACAAAAGCTAAGAAAAAAGGGCTGGCACCATAGCTCACTGTGAAGGTCCTGAGATCAGTCCTTAGTACCACAGAAAAAGGAGTGTTTAAGGAGATTTCATCGAAGAATCAGCTAAGCATACAGAGCAGTATAAGGTGGGGCTGACGTCAGAGCTCAGCCAATCTGGCTCTGCTGCCTGCACTACTCCCTCCCTGTGACATCGTCATAGGACAATCGCCTGGTACTAGCCCAGCCTTGCTATGTGCAGAAGGGGGAAGGGCAGTGATTCCTTCTCAGTGGCACCTGCCTCTCTGGTACAGGCTCTCAGGACTCCTCATTCTCACTTGATCCATAGGAAATCATTACCAGCTTGCTAGGGAAATGAAACAAAGGGCAGTTTTCTAAGATCCACAGAGACAGTGAGGAATGAGGGGCAGCTGCGAGGGCCTTGCAGCCAGATGTGTATGCTTGGGAGCTCCCCTACCACAAATGGCCTTTCTCACATCTGCCTCTGAAAACAAGGAGCTTTCCTTGTTGTGTACAATGAGTATGCAGTGACCCAGGAGGCTCAGCTAGGGGACAAGTTGGAGGTAGGCCCAGGTTCCAAAGAATAACTCCAACCAAGCAATTCATAGAACTGTTTCTGCCCCGGAAACAGATGGGCCATGATTACCTGGAAGCCAGGTATACTTTCTCTGATATACTTGTTGACTCTGATCTCTCTACAAACTTCCATGCCTCCTCTCTTGCTCGCCATATTTTGTATAGGATGGACATCTGTGGGGATGCTAGATGGTGACAGTGAACCATTAAGTGACATTTTTCCTCAAAGAATGAAATTTGTCTCTTTCTTAGCTTTCCTTACAACCCTCAGGCATCAAGAGGAAGTCTCGTCCTTCCTGATTTTAATGTCTCTCTAACACATTCTGTCTTCCTTTGGGACAAGAAGGAGGGTCCCTCAGATCTAAGATTTGAAGCACACAACAGCAGATAGAGGCAACTCCACAATGATATTTTATTTAATCTGATCTAACTTTATTCTTCACTACTATTTATGATGGATGACACTTGTTTCCCATTTACATTAAGGATATAAAGTATATTTAATGATTTTTTTTGTCTTTTTGAAACAGGGTCTCGCTGTACAGTTAAGGCTGGCCTTGAGCTCAGTTTTGTAGCCCAGGCTGGTCTTGAACTCTCACAGATCCTCCTGCCTCAGCCTCCCAAGTGCTGGGATTACAGGCGTGCGCCATCACACCCGGCTATTGGTGTATTTCTTTATAGCTAATAAGAAAGCCCATTTAAATAAAATTGACAGATGATAGACAACGTATAGAGTTGGGTACATTGTTACTGTGCATTGTGGAAACCTTGAAAAGTAAAACACAACAGCTAAGGTGGTACAAAACCTATGAAGATTTTGGCAATGTGGTTTCTTACTACTTGAACACCATTGAGCTATTGCCTCCAATCTTGTCTCCCTTAATTTCTATTTGCAGATCCTAGTGGTAAGCAAGGAGTTTCATTTTATCTTCTCTCCAATAACCTGAGATTGTGGTATTAAAGAAGACAGTTCTATTCCTAAAAGCTTCTTCTCTCAAAAAGAAATCTCATGGCCTTGAATTATCTTTTTTATGGTGACAACAATGGTAAGTTTAGGTTCTTGGCACTCTTCTTGTCTGCTGAGGAATTTCATTTTTTTTTCATCCTCTCTTTCAAAGAACACTGCACACAACTGAGTGAACGATATCAGATCTGTAGGACACCTCACGGAAAGCAACTCATCCTCCCCACTACTGTCCTTGCCCTACTGGTTTGCTATTATATTAAGGATATTTTATTTGTTTGTAGTTACAGTGAGCTCTGCTGACACTGCCACATGGCTCAGTTACAGAGAAGAGCCCAGGCTCTGCTCCCTTGTGCTACCACGTGTGCTTAAGATGTTAGCTGTTATGTTGGACTTACTGTGGCCCACACAACCTAGCTTAAAGGCAAGTTACAGGAAGGGCTGGGTCTTGATGCCATTACTTGCCAGGTTGGGTCAGGAAACTGTTGTTTCTTGGAGATTAGCCACTAGTTCATTATTTCCAATCAAGAAGTAACTCCTTAGATGAAGAAACAAGAAAGTGCTCTTCTTAGGGTCTACACAGACTTAAACAGGAATGTTTGGAAGGAAAAACAAAAACCACCCACATTACTAAGTACAAGGAAGGGATAATAAAGGTCATTTTACACACACACACACACACACACACACACACACACACACACACACACACATATGACAGTAAGGCCCATGACCCAAAATGACAGAAAGTCATCCAAGAGAGACTACACAGTGACCAGACACCCAAAAGTTGTCTATGGGAGAGTGAACAATGAAGGAAGACTATGTAGCCACAGCTCGTTGAGCCTTACAGAGATCCAGCAAAAAATAAGATTAAAAAGTGAAGTTAGCAATAGGCTAACTCTGGATCATCATGAACTCTTGCAAATGCTTTAGGGTGTTTTTTCACCCAACTACAGGTAGGTGCCACTTCCCAGAAGGCCTTGCGGGGCACTGCCCTGGTAGGTTTGCATCAGCTGAAGTCTTCCTCTTGTAAGCTGACTTATGCAAATAGATGGAAATCACTGGGAGTGGCTAAGGGCACAGATACAGCCAGGTCCCAAGCTACTACCTGGCGCTGGAGAGCCCATGTTAGGGAAGGCTTCCCATGCCATACTGTGGGGCTCCTCTGGATGCTTGCTCTGAATCTTCATTTCTGCATATTGCTTCCTGTTGCTTCTCTAAAGCTGCATTTGAGATTTGTCAGTAGTTAACCAGTCAGTGGTCTACTTGCAAACCAGAGAATACTCACTATTTTCCCTAGGTCTGGCAATTCATAGGCCCCAAGTAATAGTAGAATTGTTGAGACATAAAAGGCCAGTCTATTTGAGACAATACCCAATGTTTATGGAAGATTAAAAAAAGAGGATTAAACCCCACACTTAAGAAATCTCTGCTAATAGACCTACAAAATTTCTGACTAGTCCTTTTATGATTACAAACTTTAAAATGTTGTTACATCCCAGATCCTTCTGCTAATGTTTCAATAGCTGTTTAGAATATAAGATATCAAATCATTACTGCTTACTTGGTGAAAATCATTTTGATTGTACTCATGATTACCCTGCTGATGTTATTTTATGCCCATGCATGTTTAATAGTTTCTTTGGTTTGTCTCTTCCAAATTTAAAGCTGTTCTCCCTACCTAAGATAGCATGCCTAGCGTCTATTGAGGGCCTTTAGACAGTACCTCTGGAGAGTATCTCTGACTGCTGATTCACAACTATGACACCTTTTAGCCTGAAGAAGCCAGAGCGGTCATCACCCAGGGATCCCTCATGGCAGTTCAGTTTACTTCTTCAGAGCAGGGAATGTTGTAGGCAGCTGAATTAAATAAGAATATTATAGGCAGTCAGACAGGGCCAGGCCCTTAAGAAGACAATATGGAAGACAAGGTGACTTTGCATCTTGGAAGAGGCAAACACTTCATGGCCCAGACTTCAAGATAAAAAGTAAACAAACATAACTACATACTTCCCTAGGGATGAGCATCAGTGATTGATATTCTAAATAGGTATCAGTCACCTTGAAAGAGCCCAAGCGAGTCACCAGCACACCCCCCAACAGGAAGAGACCATGTCCTGTATTCAAGCCCGGTTGCTATGTGACTTGCTTCCTCATTTGTTACTGGATTTAATCAATTTTACCCAAGCAACGGTGCTTGTAATCTTATTGGTTGACCATAGTTTTGTCCCACCTCATGCCCACCTGGTTTCCCATGTTCTCTACCTTAGAACCATCTCACCACATGGTTTCACTCTATAAAAGCTCCTGGAAGAGATAGCTTTCTGGGGACAACCTGCTTGATCCCCCCTTCTGTCCATCTGTCAGACAGGAGGTTTCTTTCCCCAGTAAATATATTCTGCTGATAAAAACAAGAACAAGCTGCACTTGTCTTCACACTCCTTCAGCCTCAGTGGACCCTCTGTTTGAAATATCAAGACTGGAGTCTTACTGGATTTGAAGGGGAGAGGTTTCCTATTTGATGCAACCAGTTGTGTGAATTAGGATATGTGTAGCAGGATCAGTTCAAACATGGCAGCACACAAGCCTACCCCTCAGGAGGTCAGCGACTCAGTGGGAAACAGTGATGTAAGAAAGCCAACACCTAAACACTGTCTACTGCAGGAGGATTGAAAGGAATATAGACTGGGTTGCTCTTAAGTCTTCTTTGCAACTGTCTCCTCAGAATAGAAAGTATGGAAACAGGAAAGGTTATACAAAACTAACAATCTTATTAGGAAAATTTTGACTTAGTCTGGCTATCTTACAGAGGGAAAGATGTGGCGAAGTTTCAACATCTTATCTCGCATAGTGATAGCACAGGGCCAGTGCTTTTCTTTGTTTCCTGAGATGCCGGCCTTTGTGTCCTAACTAGAGCCAGCCATACAACTTCCCTGCCCTGAAATCCTCTTTTCATCCAAACCTGAAATATATTATTTTACCAATCCAAATATGTCAGGGATTTTATTGCATTTGCATTTCAAACCTGATAAAATCATTTTCCGGGTGACATTTTTCCTTGAAGGCAACTTCAAATTGAATATTTCTTCCCTTGTTATCTCTCTCTCTTTCTTTCCAGGCCAACTTCACTTTCAGATTGCAAATCACTCAATATCAAGAGAGAGAGAGGATGATCCAGCACTGCCATCTCTCTCTCCCTGGTGTGCAGAGACGTTTCAGCTTTGCATTTCTGACTCAGTTCTAGCCGTATAGAAAAGCTTTTGCGAGTATCTTGAAATATCTTTATTGTCCACAGTTCACAAGTTGATTGCTGCTTTTTGCCAGATGCTACCAGTGAATGCTGCCTGTCATGCTGGAAGGAAGGCAAGACTAAGAGAATAATGCGTGTTTGCATTACAGGACTACACCCTTCATCTGTGACCCTCGTCCTTGATTTCCTTTAAACATTTGTGACCAAGGAGACAGGGTTGGAGTCGAAAACTTCTAGACATGAAATCTTTTTGCATAGAAAAGTGGCTGCTTTGCCAATGGGAAGAGCAACACTAAATCTTTTTTTTTTTTTTTTTGTAGTTTGCCAAATTAAGTGATGCTTCTTAGGTGCCCCTCATGAATGTTGTGATTGTGGGTTATTTGTCACTCATTCACACAGATTTTCTGCAAGTATTTTCAGGAAGCTCTCTAACATAAATGATTTACACTGTGGAACACCAGAGTTCAATAAGGGAAGAAAGCAGAAACAATCAAGTGATTCCTGGGTGAAGACACTTGACAGTGAGCGATGCAGAGGCTGTTACATCACCTGCTTGAGCCTCTATTTTCTCCTCTATAAAATGGAATCAACTGGAGTTATAGCTCAGTGGCATAAGCACCTGCCTGGCTAGCACAAGGTTCTGAGTTTGATTCCTGGTACTACCAAAAACAACAGCAACAACCACAACCACCACCACAGCAAAATGGAATGAGTGAACCACAACTTAGAGGAGTTGGTAAAAATACAATCATTTATGACATTTTAAATAGCTGTACTATAACTGTGTTTTTGCCATTGATAGAAGGTAATTTGTGCAGTGCGCAAGCATTTTATGTGGCTTGTCATACTGAATCTGCACCATAATCCCATGTAGTAGATATCCTTTCTTTTTGACACACAAATAAACTGAAACACTAAAAATGTCAAGGTCTTTTTGACCTGAGCAACAGAGCCATATTCAGCCCCGAGGTGTTTTCTTTACTGGTATTATTGCTGTACTGACTCTGTCAGAGACATGGGTGCTTTAAAATCTAAAATTAAAGAGGAAAGCAAAGGGAAATTACTATGATGGGAGGGAGAGAAATTTAATGCTCGGAGAACAATTTTCTTGGCACTTCCTGGAAATACTAATTGAAAGATTATTTAAACACCCAACTGTCATACAGATGGTAAAACATACAATTAAAGTAATTATCCCAATTCAAGCAATCTAGAATTATCACTTATTATTATTAAGATAGTACCCTATTCAGGCAGAATTAACTATCTATCTATCTATCTATCTATCTATCTATCTATCTATCTATCTATCAGAGCTGGTTCAGCCTGACATGGGGTTGGGGCTAGTGCAGCCTGTGGTGCCAGGGATTGAAATATGATCCCTGCCATTGCCTAAGCTTGCCTAAGCAGGTACTTTAGAATGCTGAATCATCTTGCTAGCCCCAGAAATAACTTTTTAAACTATAATCCTCTGGTCATATTTATGACATCGTATTTGACCCAGCCTTCAGGCCCAGCATATGAGCGAGACCACCTGGGGCCCACTAGACCCCCATTTGATCTAGAGCCGAGGCCCAGCATATGAGTGGGACTGCCCAGGGCCAGCCAGATCCCTATTTGACCTAACGTCTAGGTCTAGCATGTGAGTGGAACTTCATCCATCAAACATGCCCAGTGTAGAACCCTGTGGCAAAACTCCCTGCAGAGAGGTTAGAGGCAAGACCCACCCAGCTGATCCAGGGGCAGAACATCTTGCCAGAGTGGCACAGTAGGTTCACCTCCAAGGGCTACAGCAGGAAGAAGTGGAGCACAGCATTGAGACCCAAGCTGCACCCACCTGAACAAGTTTGAACTTGGTAGATCTGGACCTGGTGCTAAGGTAAGAACTCTACCAAAGCTCTAAACCAAAGAACAGAAGACAATGCTATTCAAAATGACAGAGAAAGAGCAAAATGTAGTCTCAGGCACTGAGCCAACCCAGAACAAATGCAGGAGACAGTAGCATAGAAGAAATTGGAAATCACACATCTGAAATCTCTGAAATAATAGTGTCTGACATAAAGAAACAACTACAGAAAGGTATAGAGGAAATCATATCAGAAACAATTTTTGAAGGAAAGAAATGATAACTATAATAAAAAAGTACTAAGTGTGTCTAAAGAAGATACTGATAGAGGAGAGTAGAAAAATGATGAAATCATTGAATGAGTGATATAGGAAAGAAATAGAATACATGAAGCAGATTCAAAGTGTTATACAGGAAATTAAAACCTCAATCATAAGCTGGAAAAACCGTTTGAGTGAAAATGAAACTAGACCTTCAGACCTTGAAGACACCATTGCAGCTAGTGAAAAGGTAAGAAAAGATCTTTTAAAAACAATGAGGATGCAGGAAAAAAATAATTCAACATCTTCAAGATGATACAAAGATGAACAACATAAGACTAATAGGCATCAATGAAAAAGGAGTCAATACAAATGATTTAAAAAGAATATGGACAGAAAGCTTCCCAAATATGGGAAAACAATTTGACATTCAGAAAACTAAAGCATATAGAACCCCAAATAATATCAACCCAATGAAAACCACACCCAGACGTATAATAATCAAGGTCCCAGAAATTCAGCACAGGAACAGTATACTAAAAGGCACCAGAGAAAAGAAACAGATCACATTTAAAGGTAAACCCATCAGAATAATGGCAAATTTCTCTTCACAAACCATGAAGTCAAGAAGACCATGGAGCAGAGTACTTTAATTTCTCCATGAAAAAAAAATTCCAGCCCAGTCTGCCATACCTTGCAAAACTCTCAAGTTTGATGGAGAAGTGAAATACTTCCAGGACAAAGAACAACTAAAGAATTTCATGACAAAACCAAACTACACAGACTACTAAAAGATATACTAGAGAGGGATCAAGATTACCACAACTCCATTAATAAGAATAGAAAGAACCGACCAAGTAGGGCAAACAATTAAACACAGGAGAAAAAGTATACTGCAGCAGTTTCTCAATTCTTCTTCCTCTTCCTCTTCCTCTTCCTCTTCCTCTTCCTCTTCCTCTTCCTCTTCCTCTTCCTCTTCCTCTTCCTCTTCCTCTTCCTCTTCCTCTTCCTCTTCCTCTTC
>PVJA010058585.1:0-10033 GCA_004027025.1 Myocastor coypus
GTTCGAACTCACGACCTTGCACTTGCCCAGCAGGCACTTGTGCCTCGAGCTATCTCCCCAGCCCCTGATTTTCTCTTGATAATTGCGCCCCATCGCTTCTGCTGTTGCCTTGTAGTGCAGATCCAAGCCGGTGGTAGCACAGGTTGGCTCTGCCAGGGAGCACAGGCTTCGCTTCTGGTTCCTCGCGCTGGATGCTGCAGTGACACACTTGGCCACTGGAGGGCGGCATCCAACCAGCTCATTTTTAGGAACCACATTCTAAAACGGATTTCTGCCAGGCATGGAGGAAGGGAAGCCTGCAGGATTGACATCTGTGTGTTCTGCTTTCCAGAGCAGAGGCAGCCTAAATTAAATTATAACCGACAATAGCACAGGTTATTTAAAAAGCACTCTGCAAGATATGTCTGGTAGGGACTGGGGAGATAGCTCCATGGCACAAGCACCAGCTGGGCAAGAGCAAGGTCGTGAGTTTGAACTCTGCCCCCCCCCCAAGTATTTTGCTTAAGAACCTGGTGTTTTCACTAGCTTTGAATTATAAAATGAAAAAATGTTCCTAAGCCTGAAGACTCCCATAGGTGCCTGGTGATAGTTTTCTGACCCCTCCAGGGCCACCTGCCTGCACACCCCTCCTGGACTCTGCAGTAGGGGTGGCAGCTCCAACCAGAGGGTCTGCGTGTCCGTCCATGCAGGGGCTGGGCTTGGGCTCCCATGGAGAGTTGGAGAGAGGCTGTGAGGGGCGTCACAGTGGCCAGCAGGGGGCGCTAAGGCTACACGGCCTTCTGCTCCTTGCAGAGCCCCACACGCCCAGCGGTACCCGGGAGGGCCGGGAGGCGCATGCCCGTTACTCCATGATGCGCACACTACCCCAGTGAGCAAATCCCCTGCCCCGGCTGGGCCATGCGATGCACACAGCCAGCAGACTCCACGCTTTCTTCAATGCATCCCCTTGTTAGTGGTGTAAGGGCCAATAGGGACGCTGGCGCTGCTGGCTGCCTCTGTCACCTCAGAGTGTCTAGATCCGGGTCAGGCAGCACATAAGGCCCGTCTCCACCTCTGGTAAACCCATGTCACCACGGGACACACGGGTCCCTGGGGGCCAGTAAATGACCTGGCTAAAGCCAGGCGTGGTGGCGCACGCCTGTAATCCCAGCACTCGGGAGGCTGAGGCAGGAGAATCGGTGCGAGTTCGAGACCAGCCTGGGCTACAAAAGTGAGCTCAAGGCCAGCCTCAACTGCATAGCGAGACCCTGTCTCAAAAAGACAAAAAAAAAAAAAAAAAAAAATGACCTGGCTTTACCAGCTTGCGAGGGCTGTGCCTCTTGCTCCTAGAGGAACCCCAACCAATACCAACCAGTGACCAGGGACGGAAGGGCTGGGGACACTTGTGAGGTAGTAGGTTCCATGCTGTCACACTTACAGGAAACCAGTATGTCTCTACTCTTGCTCTTAAGTTTTGCCAACCTATCTTTCTCCCTGCCCTTTGTTTTGTTTTGTTTTGTTAAGATAGGGTCTCACGGTCCTGGCTGGCCCTGAAGTTGCCAGGCAGCACAGTGCTCAAACTTGCAGTCCTCCTGCAGCCGGCTCTTCAGTGCTGGGATTACAGGTAAGTGTTAACGCGCCTGGCCAAACCCTGCCATTCTAAACAGCATTCGTCTGGAGACCCGGGTACAGCTCTGCCTCAGCCTACCCCATGACCAAGGGCACGCAGCTAATGCTTGGGCCTGTCGCTGCCCTCTCGAGGAGAGCGAGTGGACTCGGCCTCCGGGGCCTTCCCCGCACTAAGTTCCGTGGACCCTCCCTCACTTCATGTCCCACCGCCAGCCACGGAGTCCCAGTGAAATCTCTGTCCCTCTGCACTCTCGCTGCTATCACCTTTCTAGCTTCCCTTTCTGCTTTACCGTCTTTTTACCATGGTATGGGGTCCGACTGAAGAGCAGAGACTCTCGAGAGAACAGTCTTCGTTACTCTTTTTTTTTTTTTGTGGGACCAGGGTTCGAACTCACGACCTTGCACTCGCCCAGCAGGCACTTGTGCCTCGGAGCTATCTCCCCAGCCCCAGTCTTAGTTACTCTTTGCTCTGGGAAAAATACCCAACAGCTGAAATGAAGGAAGGAAAGGTTTACTTAGCTCACAGTTACTGGAGGTTTCAGTCACCCTCAGCTGGGTCCAAGGCAGAGCAGGACATGGCAGAGGGCACCCGTTCATGGCGGCAGAACAGGAATATGGAGGCAGGGGAGCAGAGAGCAACAGCTCGAGTCTGTGTTTCTGTCTCTCCTTACATTACATTCAGGCTCTCTGCCTTACGATATCCACCTTAAGTCACACCCATAATCCCAGAAGTACTCAGACCCATAATCCCATCAGTACTAAAACACATAATCCCAGGGATCATGAGTCAAGTCTCAAACTCTAGAAGTCCCCACCCCACGATTGCATGAGGCTTTGGGGGGACAACTAGACATAAACCATAACAAGAACCTGGATGCCTTTCCCCCAAAAGATGATTCTGGAAGGCCAGTGGGGCTGTGCGTTAATTCTAGTCGGCTAGGCAAGTCCCAAAGGAACCTCGAGATGGCTTAGACCTGGATGTCCCCAAGGGCTTCTCCACTCACGGGCTGGGCTTTGGATAGGGCAAGCTGTGGGACTCAGCACTGCCCGGCCCCCAGGTGGGCCGGCTCAGACCAGCTGCGGCATCCCCCAAGGGCCCTCACGGGCTCCTCCCTGGACTCCTTGCCTTGCTATCTTGCCTAAGAGCTTCATAGCTATGGACTGAAACCTCCAGTAGCTGTCGGCCAGAATAAACCCTTCCTCCTTTTTTGGTCGTGTGAAATAGGTGTCCCAACCACTAAGACTAACTTCAACTTCTGAGTTTTTGTTTCATTTTGTTTTGGGACAGGGCTTTACTATGTAGCTCAGGCTGGCCTTGAACCCACCGTGCCGCCCAGCTAGGCCTCAACTTTGGCAATCCTGCTGCAGCCTCCTGAGTGATAGGGTGTCGGTGTGGCGTGTGCTGCCAAGCCTGGCTCCCCCAGTTCTATTGGACAACATAGTGCCCTGGTGGTGTCCTCCTTCCTGATAAAATAGGGCGCATCCTCTCCTATCAACCAGGACTCTGGGTGACTTGAGCATTCCAAATTCCCATGTGTCACCCTGAACAAGGTACAGGCCAGGCCGGGTGCGGAAAACGGAGGCACCAGCTTAAGCTGCTTCAGCACCCTTGGCCCGTGCTATTTAGAGCCATGGAGTCCCATTCCATACGACTGTCTGCACCGGCACCAGGCTTGGCCTTGGGCTGTTTTCTTTAGATCAAGTTTCAGGGTTTTCCATTGATCCCTATGCAGTGTCATCTACAGACTGCCACTGTCCTTGGGGTCTTTTCAGACCCTAATTCTATTTTATGAGTTTCATCATGACGGCGAGTTGTGGGGTAAATGCTGGCCAACACAGGACCGGCGGGGAAGGCCGGTGTTGTTCCTAAGGCAGCGCTCCGGGCGCATCCACGTGTGACCCCTCACCCGTTCTTCTGTGTCTCCAGTGCTCCCGCTGGGTTGAGACGCCACTTGTCTGAATTTCTGCGAGAACTGAGAATCTTTCGTTATCCCAATGTAAGTACTCCGTTCAGAGTCTGATACAGCCCTCACCCTACCCACCCAAAAAAGCCAGAACACAAAGCCCCAGGGACTGAAGTCATTTCTTCTTCAGATTCCTGTACTCTGCCAAGTGCCCACAAGCCACCGCTGTGCGGTTTGTTTCCGGAAGCCAGGTCTCCTGGGTATCATGCGCGTGCACGCCTCTCTTGCATTGTTGGCTGGGAAAGCTCCTCAAAGAGGATTCTAAGCGAGCAGCAGCAGCACAGGAGATGGAAGATGCCAGGAGCGCAGTGAGCCCACCGCAGCATGCATCGGCTAAGCCGGAGGGCTTGTATTGCTGTTGGAGCTTGGGCGGCTGAACTAATTATAAAAACTTTGTTATGGCTGGCTCAGCCTGCCCTGGGGGTGGGGCGCGTGTAGCATGCAGTGCCAGGGATGGAACCTTAGTCCTTGCGGTTGCCTAAACTTGCCTAAGCAGGTGCTTTAGACCGCTGAGCCATCTCGCTGGCCGTAGAAAACTGAGGGGAGCCATTTGTCCCTCGGCTGAACTCCCAGGTCCTTTTGCTCTTAGATGTGCAGGGAAATAGGGAAGGGCAGCGTACTGCCTCTCCCACACTTCTGTCCTCGGGAGACCAGGATCTGTCCTCACCCATGGTTTCCCCAAAGGTTCAGCCGGGAGACCCTATGTGCAGTGCCAGCGAAGCCCAAAACATGCTTCCTGAAGTGAGAGCCAGTTAATTCCGCACCCCAGACCCAGTCTCCTGTCAGCCCTCCCTCACAGGCCCCTTCCCAGCAATGCAGCATTTCACAAACTCCCTCAACCAACCCTCCCCCACCCCCTGCCAAAAAAGAGTGCCTCACCATAAAGACTCTCCCCTCTGTTCGAGCCCAGTTAAGCTCTGGTTCAGGCCTTATCCCCTTGAGAGATGAATTTTTGCATCTGAGGCCTGAACTCTGGACCTTGCAGGCCCCCAGCCCAGCACTTACCTGCTTTAAGAGGGCTTTGTAGCTGGGCATGGAGATGCCCATCTGTAACCGCAGTACTCAAGAGAACCACTATAAACTTAAGACCAGACTAGGCTACATGGCAAGTTAGAGGCTGGCCTGAACCATGTATGTAGCAAGGCTGTCTCAAAAGGGGAGTGCAGGGCACCGATTTGCACTATTTTTCTGATTTCAGGCCCAGTTTC
This sequence comes from Myocastor coypus, assembly GCA_004027025.1. Taxonomy (NCBI): domain Eukaryota; kingdom Metazoa; phylum Chordata; class Mammalia; order Rodentia; family Myocastoridae; genus Myocastor; species Myocastor coypus. Next base: position 4,781 of record PVJA010058585.1, read on the forward strand.
TGAACACAGCTTTACGACCCCAGAGGCTGACGCATGTCTCTGTATTATGCCATCCTGTTAATGGTGACTACCCTCACTGTCCCGCATTTCGAATAAGAGCCTCAGGGAGGGAATGGGCAGAGAAGGAAACGAGAGCAGCGGAAGCGAACCACTTGAGAACTCGTTAGAAATGGGGATTCCGATTCTGTATGGCAAGGGCAGGACCCGAGATTCTGAATTTCCAACGTGTTCGTGCAACGCCGGTGTTTGCGGCCCTTTCTGCCTTTTCTTTTTCCAGGGCTGGGGATTTAAACCCAGGGCTGCACAACAGGAACCCGTGCTTTACCAACGAGCCACACCTCCCAGCTCTGTGGACAGATGGAACAGAGAGGGGTAAGACACCTCAAGCTGCTCTCCTCAGTAACTGTCCGAGGCCTGAGACGTGACGTCACAGCACTCTCGAGGCCGCCGTGGGGGACAGGCAGACGCTGGGTGAGCGAGGAGTCCCTGCCACATGCATGACCTATTTTCAATGCAGTCCTGTGAGGAAGAAGTGCTTTCATTTCTTCTTCAAGATGAAAACACCTTAAGTGTACGAAGACGGAACATAGCAAGATCAAAAGCCTAGCAGAGGGAGAACAGGGGCCCTGCACCACCCCACGCCACACACGCTTTAGCCAGCAGCAGGCAATGAAGGGAACCAAGAGCTGTAACAGAAGTGTTATTTTAATATGATCCGTGCCGAGCAACATCAGAGTTGTCCACAATCTCCAAGTTTTAAAGGCAATATTCATTTTTTTTTTTTTTTTTTAAAGTACACACCGACAAGGCTAGGCACACCTCTGAAAAAAATACTTAACGAGAAGCCACATAAATTATCTTCCTTAAAAACAGCCATTTCAAAAGAATTTTCTTTAATATCATAAAATATTTCCAAGGACAAGTGAGCTAACCAACACACATGCACCCATGTGCCCTTTGACCAGTTACCCCTGCTCCCAACCCCCACCAGGTGGCCATGAGATCGGAGAGATGGCTACAGCAGGCAGACAGAGGAGAGAAACGATGAAAAGAACGGAACATAACTTTGTGCTTGGTTATTTTCCTATGTCACAATAAAACAAGAACATTTCGGTGCAAATAGTTTTTCCTCTTTTCCATTTAAGTCTGGTGGAGAAAAAAATACATTTTCTATAATAAAATATGTAGGATTTTTTTTTTTTTTTTTTTTTTTTGGCTTTTTTCTTTTTAAACTTTTTTAAATGTAACTTTTTTTTCCTCTTTTTTTTGCAGAAAATAATCTTGTAAACCATCACTTCGTGGACAGGGGCTCGATGCCGCGCGGGTCCTAGGTTGCTCTGAACGCAGTAAGCAAACCCAGCGGAGATCGGGGAGCGGCAGGGCAGGGCGCAGGGCACAGGCTGGTTAGAGGTCGCTCTCGCCGTACAGCGCCGTGGAGAAGGACATGTAGTCCAGGGCACCGGGCACCGCGTCGGGGCCGGCGTACGGCGCCATCCGCGCGATGCAGTACTCCGCCTGATCCGGCGGCAGCTCCCGGCGCAGCTCGTCCACGGTGATGTAATTCTGCAGAGAGAGAGTGGCCAGGGTCGTGCGGCTGCTGCAAAACCCTGCAGCTGGAAACCGTGCCCGGAAGTTATGTACCCAAGCCCCGCCTCCTTTTCACACCAAGCTCTGCTGGCTCTACGAACAGCTGTCCACACACAGAATGTTTCAAAACCACCTGTTTTCCACTTTTTTTTTTTTTTGGTGGGACCAGGGTTCGAATTCACAACCTGCACTTGCCAGGTAGGCACTTGTGCCACGGAGCTATCTCCCCAGCCCCAACAAATTTCAGTGATGTAAATTTATTTATTTGCAGAACCAGGGACTGAACTCAGGTACTTATGTTTGCTAGGCAAGTGCTTATTCTACTAAGCTATCTCCCCAGCCCCTTCCACTCAATTCTATGGTGGACCTCTTTTCAAATGAATTCGACCTGTAGCCTCCTGAGTCACTCTAGTCCCCCTGCCGGGCAACACCAGCAGCACTCCAGAGAGATGCACAAGGTTCACGGCCCTCACCTGGGCTCTCTCATGCTCACTTTCAAGTCTAGTTTTAAGGTGTGGGTGAAGACGAGCACCCAGAGCGGGCATCCGTCATCAGGCCTGTCTTCTGAACCATCGACAAGCATGGCCCTTGTCCCGCTCTAACCACCTCCCAGCCTGGGTGTCGTCCTCTCCCTCTAGCCTGTCCTTGCTAAGCCTGTTTGGTAGCTACTGCTTTTGGAACTCTGAGGGTCCAGGGACGCTCACGCACGTCGTAGCCCACCCCCCCCCAGGTCCTTGTTCCACCTGAGTCCCTTGGGAACCCTGAATGAGCAGGGCTGTCCTGCTGTCACCCCACAGTCAGGAGACCAGGCCCCCTCTGCAAAATGAGCCTCTCTAACCAGGTGGTTCCAGAGTGTCCTCCGAGCTCCAGGCTGTTCTGACTCTTCAGCGGGTTATCTTTGAATTTAAATCATCTTTTTTTTTTTTTTTTTTTTTTTTTTTTTTTTTTTTTTTTTTTTTGTCTTTTTGAGACAGGGTCTCGCTATGCAGTTGAGGCTGGTCCTGAGCTCACTTTTGTGGCCCAGGCTGGTCTCGAACTCGCATCAATCCTCCTGCCTCAGCCTCCCGAGTGCTGGGATTACAGGCGTGAGCCACCACGCCCGGCTAAATCATCTTTTAGAGACTGTAGATTTAGCCTTTGCTATCTTACACACATTTCAGAAACTGTACTCCCTTCTGGCTTTCGCTCTTCAAAACTGAATCTCCTGGGGCTATATCTCAGAGGCACATCACCTGCCTGGCAAACACAAGGTCCTGGGTTTGATTCTCAGTACCCAAAAAAAAAACCAAAACCATAGCTCAGTCTTTTCAACTCCTGACAGGATAGTCTCAGGATGGCCCTGTATTTCCCAAGTACCCCCTCTCCAAATCTCCCTGGGTCCTCCCCCTCCTCCAGTCTTTTTCGTATCACAGGGATTTGGGCTCCAGTAGGTTCCTTTGGGTCCCCGGGCTAAAGATGGCTATGGGTCTGAGTGACATCCATCATGACCACTATAGATGGCCAGGACTCGGGCTGGGCCTCTGGCCTCCCTAGAGACAGCCTCTCCCTCTGCGCCTTCCAGCTTTCCCACTGCCAGGTCGGGGACTGCCAGGTACCTGGAAGGCTAATGAGCCAGAAGCAGGCCACTGCTCACAACAGGGCAACGACGAAGACGCACTTCCCTTCTGCTGCCCCCTACGTTCTGCAGCAGCCACGTGCCAAACGGGGTGCAGAAGTGAAGTTCCAGGGGCTCCCGGGTAGACCTCGCTGCCTGTCCACACCCCAACCCACTCCACTGCTCTCTGCCCCATCGCGTCCTCCCAGGTGAAAGCTCTTTCCTAACAGGCCGCGTCCCCCACAGACAACCCTCAGGCTAATACCGCGTTCTAATGCATCCGACTCCCTCCCCGGTGGTGCTGAAATGTGTAAAAAGGCCCAGGAAGGAGTGTCCCCATAAGCCCCCAGGAGGGGGGGGTGTCACACCTCAGTCCTTCCAGGTTGAGTGCACCCGGCATCCACCGCCCCGGCACAGGGTGATGCCTCGGACCCACCTTGTCTCCAGCAAGGATCTTGAAGGAAGCCATAACCTGGTCTGCCGTATCTGTGTCGGCTGTCTCTCGGGACATGAAGTCAACGAAGGCCTGGAATGTCACCACTCCCAAGCGGTTGGGGTCCACAATGCTCATGATGCGGGCAAACTCGGCCTCTCCCTGGAGGAGGGGCCAACCCAGGCCTGTCAGCCCAGGGCTCTCACACATAGCTCACAGGGCTGCCAAGGTCGTCTCTCAGGGACCTAGCGCTCAGCAAGGGAGACCTAGCCTGACGCTCTCACCCCTCACTGGTGCCTGGGTTCCCCCTGCAGAGAATCGTAATGCTGGAATCATAACCAGTACTATCAACAGTGGCCGGCGCCCACACAGCACGTACTCTGCGTCACTACTGTTCCACGTGCCTGGTGTATTTTAATTCATCTGATCCTCGCCACATCCATATCAAATCTTACTATTTCCATTGTACAAAAGAAAAATCTCAGGGGGCTGGCCCAAGGCCACACAGCCAGGAAGCGGAGCTGAGACCCAAACTCGGGCTATTTGTCTCAAGCAGCTGCTCCCTCCACACCTCTGCTTTCCGAGTGCTGGACCCACACACCACAATGAGTTCTTCCACTTAACCCTTAGCAGCTGTCCTATGTCCCTTGCTTCGTGTGAGGCCACAAACTGGGAATGGCCGAGTGGGCACAGAGTCTGGGTTCCACTGCTTCTAGTCAGCCGTGTCTGTAACGGGTGGCCTGAGGGCACCACCTTTTCTGTCACTGCTAGGAAACACCTGCCTGCTCTACTAAGCACCTTGTTCTGCTCAGAGCCCTGAATGAAGACACACTAGGGTTACGGCAAGAGCAGAGATAGAAATCTAAGGCTCCAGGCCTCTTGGGAGGTAAAGCACGAACCCAAACACGGTGTCCCAACATCCAAGCCTTCCCTCCAGCCTGGGGTCAATCTGCTGCCCACTGTGGCAGTGGCCGTCTCCACAGAGCCTGCATACAAGGCCTGAGGAGATGAGTCGGGCCTCCCAGTCTCAGCCTGGGGGCTGGGCCGGGTTTTCGGGTGTGGTCTTCCTCCAGACCTGGGTCTGGAGGTGTGGCCAGAGAGGGTGACCCTCACCAGGGCCTCCGGCAAAAGTTGTGAGGACTTGGCCTCTCCAGACAGTGAGCCAGCTGCCTCATGGCCAATGTCTGGAGACGGAGGGTGAGGTTTACATTACCATGTTGTAACCCATGGAGATAAGGCAGGCCCGGAAATCATCCGTGTCCATCATGCCTGTCTTCTTCTGTGGGGCATTGGTACCAAGAGAGGAGGGAGGGATAGGCGGGAGGAGGAAGGGCCGGCCCAGGGCCAGGAAGACAGGGCACAGGCGGCCCAAAGGGAGGGTGAAGTTCGTGGTTTGAGGGTCGGGAAGGAAAGCGGAACACAGGAGAAATGTCCAGGGAAAATGTCCACAGAAAAGTCAGACAGAGCAGGGAGACGCAAAAAATCCGTCCACAGGATGAGGAGCGATGAGAAGAGAGGAAGACCGGGCACCCAGCAGGTTCCCAGAGACACCGAGGTCAGAGGTCAGAGGTCAGAGGTCAGAGGTCGGAGGTGAAGGAGGAGCCAACGTGAGCAGGCGGGGACAGCAGGAGGATGAGGC
>PVJA010058586.1:0-10005 GCA_004027025.1 Myocastor coypus
ACAATACCTTCTTTCTAAAGGTACTGTTTCTCTAATTTCTCTCTCAGTGTGTTTTTTATCTGTATAGAGGAATGCCATTGACTTTTGTGTGTTGACTTTGCAACCTGGTATGCTACTGAATTTGTGTATTAATTCTAGTAGCTTCTTCGTGGAGTTTTTTGGGTCTTCCAAATAAATTATTATGTCATCTGCAAATAATGATCATTTAACTTCTTCTATACCTATTCTTACTCCTTTTATTTCTCTCTCTTGTGTAATGGCTACAGCTAATGATTCCAGAACTATATTGAATAAAAGTGGTAATAGAGAACATCCTTATCTTGTACCAGATTTGAGAATAAAAGACTTCAGTTTTTCCCCATTTAGAATTATTTTAACTGTTGGATTATCATAGATGGTTTTTATCATCTTCAGGTAGAGCCCCTCTATTCCAAGTTTCTGTAGGACTTTGAACATGAATTTTGGACTTTGTCAAAAGCCTTTTCTGCATCAATTGAGACAATCATGTGACTTTTGGCTTTGGCTATATTGATATAGTGTATCACATTTATATATTTGTGTATATTGAACCATGTGTATATTGAACCATCATTCCTGGCATGAATCCTACGTGGCATGAATCCTACTTGGTCATGGTGTATAATCTTCTTGATGATTTGTTGTATTCTAGTGATGAGATTTTTACTGAGAATTTTTGCATCTATGTTCATGAGAGAAATTGGCCTGCAGTTCTCTTTTTTTGTTGTGTCTCTAGTTTTGCTATTAGTGTAATACTTGCCTGTACGAATGACTTTGGAAGGATTGCTTCCTTTTCAATTTCACTGAAGAATTTGGAGAGTATTTGGCTTATTTCTATAAATTTCTTGTAGAATTCAGTAGTAAATCCATCAGGTCCAGGACTTTTCTTTGACACTAGGCTTTTTATTACATTTTGTATTTCATTGGCTGTTATTGGCAGTTCTTATATCTTCTTGATTCAGTTTTGGTAATTTGTACTTTTCTAGGAATCTGTCCACTTCTTCTCTGTCTTCAATTCTGTGTGAGTAAAGATTCTTAGAGTAGCTATTTATGATCCTCTGAATCTCTGCTGTGTCTGTAGTAATTTCACCCTTTTCATTCCTTATTGCGTCAATTTGAGTCCTTCCTTTCCTCTTTTTGATGAGGTTAGCTAGGGGCTTATCAATTTTGTTTAATCTTTCAAATAACCAGCTTTTTAACTCATTAATATTTTGTATTGTTTTCTTTGTCTCAATTAAATTAATTTCTGCTCTAATCTTTATAATTTCCTCCCATCTTCAGGCTTTTAATTTCGTTTGCCCTTCCATTTTTTGTTGGTTTAGGTGTTGCATTAGAGTATTTATTTGTTCCCATTCTGTCTTCTTAATGTGTGAGTTCAGAGCTATAAAGTTCCCTCTAAGAACTGCTTTCATTGCTTCCCATAAATTCTGGTAGGTAGTGTTTGAGTTTTCATTAAATTCTGGAGATTGTTTAATTTCTTGTAATCCACTGGTTTCGGAGCAAGGGTTTGTTTAATCTCCATGTATTTCTGGGGTTCTTGTGGTTTCTTTTGTCATTTATTTCCAATTTCATTGCACTGAAGTCAGATAGTATGCATGGGATAATTTTTGTTTTCTTGCATCTACTTAAGCATGATTAATGGACTAATATGTGATATACTTTAGAATATGTCCCATGTGCAGCTCAAAAAATGTGTATTCTGAACTGGTTGGGTAGAACACTCTGTGTATGTTCACTAAGTCCTATTGTTCCAGGTTCTGGTTCAGTTCTGCTAATACATTGCTAATTTTTTGTCTGCTTGACCTATCTTTTTGGAACAAAGGGGTGTTAAGATATCCTGTTAAGACTGTCGTATTGGATAATAGATTTTTCATGTCCATTAATGTTTGCCTTATATAATTTGGTGCTCCCGTGTTGGATGCATACATATTTATGAGTGTTACCTCTTCATTTTGAATTTTTCCCCTAACCAGCATTTACTGGCCTTCTTTATTTCATTTGACCAATTTTGGTTTGAAGTTCAGAGCTTCTGTAAACAAAATTCCTACCCCTGCTTTTTTTTTTTTTTTTTTTTTTTTTTGAGGTGCTGGGGCATGTAGTATTGTTTTCCATCTTTTTACTTTTAGCCTATGAGTTTTTTTTATGAGTTAAGTGTGATTTCTGTGCACAGCATATGCTTGGGTTTTGCTTCTTTTTTTTTTTTTTGTCTTTTTTTGATACAGGGTCTCGCTATGCAGTTGAGGCTGGTCCTGAGCTCACTTTTGTAGCCCAGGCTGGTCTCGAACTCGCACTGATCCTCCTGCCTCAGCCTCCCGAGTGCTGGGATTACAGGCGTGCGCCACCATGCCCGGCAGATTTTGCTTCTTTATCCACTCTGCCATTCTATTTCTTTTAACTGGAGAATTGAGTGCATTTACATTGATGGTTATAATTGAAATGTACTGACTTATGATTGACATGAGTTTGACTTACTACTGTTTACCCCTTCTCCTGTGTTTATTTGGTTGCCCTATTTGGTGAATTCTTTGTGTTTTCAGTTGTTGAGTTCAGGCCATTTTGGTCCCTCTCCAAAATAAATTTTAGTATACTTTGTAGGGTTCACTTTGACGTCATGAAATTCTTTAGTTGTTCCTTGTCATGGAAGTATTTCACTTCTCCTTCATACTTGAGAGTGTATCAGGGCATAGCAATCTGGGGTGGAATTCTTTTTGTTTTTTTCGTGGAGAACTTGAAGCACTGTGCTCCATGCTCTTCTTGACTTCATGATATGTGAAGAGAATTCCACTGTTATTCTGATGGCTTTTCCTTTAAATGTGATCTGTTTCTTTTCTGTAGCAGCTTTTAGTGTATTATTCTTCTCCTGGATTTCTGCAATCTTGACTATTATATGTCTGGCTGTGTTTTTAGTCAGGTTGATATTATTTGGAGTTTTATATGCTTCAGTTACCTCCATGTCTGATGGTTTTCTCAAATTTGGGAAGTTTTCTATTACTTTTACCCATATTCTTTTTATATCATTTGTGTTGACTCCTTTTTTTTTTCTCATTGCTTCCTATTAATCTCACATTGTTCATTCTTATATCATCTTGCAGATGTTGAATTATTTCTTTTCTGCATCCTATTTTTTAAAGAGATCCTTTCTTACCTTTTTACTAGCTGCAACTGACTTCAGGATATGAGACTCTCTCTTCACTTTCACTCATAAGGCTTTGCCAGCTTGTGATTCGGATTTTATTTTCTTGTATATCTCTTTGAAACTGTTCCATGTGATGTATTTCTTTCCTATATTGCTTAACCAGGGGATCCATCATTTTTCTATTCTCCTCTAATTTTTTATCAATGTCTTCTTTAGTAGTAGTGAAGTCTCTCATTATAGTTATCCTTTCTCTCTCTAGTTCAGAGATTATTTCTGCTCTGTTCTCCTCTCTACCTTTCTGTAGTCGATCATCTACTTAGATGCTTTGAATTTAGATGTCTTTTTTGACTTCGGAGGTTATTTCTGGTCTAGTTTCCTCTATATGTTTCTGCAGTTGTTTTCTCACTTCATGTTGTATTAATGCACGTGTTTGTTTTTTTACTTCAGAATTTATCTCTGATCTGAGTTGCTCTGTATGTTTCTGCAATTGTCTCTCTACGTTAGATGCTACCAATTCAGATTTCGTCTGCATGATTCCCATTTTCTTCCATAGTAGTGTCTCCTGTATTTGCTTTGGGTGAACTCGGAACCTGAGATTATATCTTCCTCCTTGTCTTTGTCATTTTTTATAGCAGTGATCTCTACCATTTGGTGACATTATGCAGCTATCACCTATGGAATTTTGGGTCCAGATATACCAAGCTTTTTGCCCTCCAGATGAGCATGGCTGTGAGTCAGAGCTCAGGCAGCTTGCTACCAAGAGGCCCTGTAGGTCGGGATGGTGGGCTGTCATGTGGGGACGATGGGTGGAGTCAGTGTTTGGGCAGTTGTAGTGTCAGGGAATGGATGTGGGCTGAGAGGGTTCTTACCTAGCCACTGAGTGGCCTGGTCATTTGGGTGCATGGAATCATAGCTCGGGGGCCCTTGATAAGTCAGGGAAAGGTCTTGGGCTGAGTCTGTCACACATCCGGATCTCGACGGTAGATGGAGTCGGAGCTGAGGCTGTTGATGAGTAGGGGGATGGACACGGGCTGAGAGGGTGCTTACCTGGCCTCCCCACACCCCAGTCCGGTTGGTGGGTGGAGTCCTTAAGCTTCATTTTTAATTGTGGAAGAAATTATTTTATCAAAGGCATTTCATTCTCCATCTAGTAGAAGGGAAAATGTTCCTTAATTGAAATTAAGAAATTATAGCATGTAATCACTAACTCTGCAGGTTTAGTCGATACTTTGCTGCTCACATTTGTATGAGTTTCCTGTTCAATTTTGGAAGAAGGCTAAGCATACCAAAGTTGGCAAGGATAAACATACCAAATTTTCATAAGTGTATCATGGGAATACCATACTGAACTTCACTATGCTCAAGCAAGCTACTTCGACTGACATTTGCAATGATCATTTATTGTAGAGAAGTTTCCAATTAACTTTAACATGATTAAAACACCGCAGTGTAATTTCCTATATTACTAAAAATAGTGAACTAGCTTTGGAGGATAGGAGTTTCAAGGAATTCCGAAAAAATATCAGAGTTGATGCTATAGATGACCACAACAAAATGTTTAGAATAAAGTTAGAAAGACAAAACCAGCATCCATGCAATGAACAATGACAAATCCCAAAACTAATGTATAAAAATGTTATAACTTTATAGGGCAAGTAATTGTGGATTTCATAGATATTGAGAGGAAATACTCGGTAGACTTGGAAGAGAGTATGAATTGTTAGCAAGATTAGTATTGCAGGAGATGGAGTGGAGGCATTCAAGGCAAGAGGAGAAAGGCAAATTTTAAAAAATGTGTGGGTAGGAGTTGAGTATAGAAAGGAGGATACAGAATGAGATACAAGGACATATAAGATTGCCTTGGCAGGAATAAAAAACATTATAGATAGGTTGGAAACTGTAGAGGAATTTAATTTTGATATGAGTTGTTAGAGAAAGTCATATATTTTATGGTAAATGAAAGAATCCCATAATGACATAAAATTGTAAAAGCAATCTATGTTTGGTCTCTCGTGGGGGAGTCACAAAATATTTTATCTGTATTCTTCATATACAAATAGACATAGGGTTTTGTTAAGATTTGAGGAAGAATATATAATACCTTCACCTCCTGTTTTTTGTCCTCTTCAACTTCATCACCATAAAATATTTCAATTGCTACATCATTATTGTTGGTTTAGGCAATTAATATGACTATGATTATTAGGACCTTTCCATCTAAGAGATGGAATTTATTTTATCTCTGCTTAATTCTTGGTGGATTGTGGGACTATTTTCAGTAATAGACTATCTTAGAATTTACACTATCAATTTATAGACTATGGTCATCTCCGACTTGTCTCTTTGAATTCCTGCTCTTAGTATACTCTAAAAACAGTCACTATGATATAAAAAATCATGAACCTTACAGAGAGGCCACACAATGCTGTCATTAACAGATTCACAATACTAGTGTACTTTCAGCTAACAGTTGACAATAACCACCAATTATATTGCGTGAAGCATGTTACCACAAAAACTTAAGAAATTTTCAGCCTTTGCATCTACCCAAAAATCTATTCTTAACAGAAAATTCCCCTCCCATCAGCCAGTATACTTCAGTTTCTTAGTTTCCTAGGTAATAGCTCCTGTTCCAATTCTAGTTTTTTCTGTCTTTTAGAAAGGGCTGGTCACGGTGATTCATCTTGGATACAACCGTGCACATCATATAAACCAATCCCCAACCTACAAGGCATTATACCTCTATACTTTGTTTGCTTAAGCCCTAGACAACAAGAGATCAGAGCCTGATATTTTCAGAATGATCTTGGGGAGTGCCTATCAACATAGAAAAATCTACCTCCAAATCCTGGGTGTCATTTTGGTGTTTCTGCTTGCCATTGCATTGCATATTACATAATTACATAATACATATGTAATGTATTAATGATTGTAACTGTCCCGCTAAATAATTTTGAAACTGTCTCATTGTTACTTATTTTTTATTAAAATTAATAAAATTTGAAAAAACAAAAGTAAAAGCTCGTTCTTTGAAAAATGAAATAAAATTTATAAGCCACTTAACTAATCTCATAAAAAAGAGGAAAGAAAAACCCTGAAATTCAAGCAATAAGGAATGAAAAGGGTGAAATTACTGCTGACCCAGTGGAGATTCAGAAGATCATTAATAGCTACTTTGAGAATATTTGCTCTCACAGAGTTAAAGAGACAAAATGTGTCTTTATGATCTTAGAAAGGTAAAGTTATCAAAACTGAATCAACAAGATGTAAGACCTCTCAAATGTGATCAGTGTTGCACAGTGTGCCTAAGGAGAGTCACCTAGAGAGAAAATATTTTCTCAGGCTGTCAGAGAGAGCAAACTGGTCAAGCGATGACCATGATTCATCCTGATGGCTGACAATCACAAAAGTTCTGCAAATCACAATATATGGTTTCAGGGTAAATCCTGAAGGGACCAGACTGACCTTGTCAGGTACAAAAGTTACATTTTTTGGTAATATATGTCTTTCTCTGTTTTTGTCTTAACTATCCAGCAGAAGAGTCGTACCATGAGGTATAAAAAGGAAAGCTATACTAATATGCTGATGGGTAACTGAGTCAATATTTTCCAGTAATGCCAGATAGGCTGATAATCCACTACTGTTATGGACTATTAGACTATAAATGCAGCTACTTTCTCTTCGTGCAATGACAAGAAAGATCTGTACTAATGAGGTTTAGACAAGAAATCATGTCTGCATCTTGTACTCTGAACAACTATGATGAAGATAACAATATGCAATGTATTAATAGTTGTGAAAATAAATAAAGCAATTAATTAAAAACCTGATATAAGACCTCTCAAGAACCCAATAATAGTGAATGAAATACAAAATATAATAAAAACCTACTGACAAAGAAAAGTCCACATCCTGGTTGTAGTGGCTGATACAATATGTCAACTTGGCTGAATGACTCAGCAGCCCAGTTCCCTGTTGGTGGGAGCCCCACTCTGGTGTACAATTGGTTCTTCCCTGGAGTGTGACCAGGGCCTACCTAGGATATGATTGGATTTCTCCCTAGAGCGGGATCAAGGGCCCATCCTGGGTTATGATTGGTTCCACCCTAGGGCGCAATGAACTCACCTCAGAATGACTGAGCACAAACAGACTTTTTAAAGGGCTGAAGGAGTCAACACTTCACTTTGTCGGAGAAGCTTAAGTCTTCGCATTCAGACTGGACTTCATCATCTGGCTTGCAGCGCAGACTCTTCGGCCTCCAGCTTGGATCTTTTGCCATCTGTCGCAGACTCTTCAGCATCCATTTACAGACACTTCAGTCTTCCATTGCAGACCCATCAGCCAACAGAGACTTACACGGAGTGCTGCAGTGAAGTCCAGGCCTTGGGATTGAATTCTTCAGTCCGGAGCGTGCAGAAGCCCTGTGTGTGCTTCCTCATCTGACTCTGTGGCTGAGATTGTAAGCCAATCTTATAATTTCTTATAGATTGTATATTTTGTGTTAATATCCATTCCTTATATTATATCTGTTCTGTTCTTCTAAGTCAAAGCCTGACCATTACACTGGTGGATTCACGTTCAAATCCCACAAGAAATTTACAGAAGATATGATCCAAATACCCCTCCACAAACTCTTCAATAAAATTAAAAGGTAAACAATCCTCCCAAAGTCATTTCTGGAGGCATGTACTGTACTGATAACAAAACCAGAGAGAGATGCACCTACAACGGAGAACTACAGCCCAATCTCCTTCATAAACATAGATGCAAAATTCCTCAACAAAATCCTAGCAAATAGCATACAACATATCACCAAGAAGATTATACACCATGACCAGGTAGGATTCATCTCAGGGATGCAAGGATTATTCAACATAAACAAAATTTTTCCTTTTTTTCTTTTTGGGGGAAGGGTCTAGAGGGTGTTCAGTGTCTCAGTACTAGATCAGACTGGTAGGCATGTGCCATTTCACAGCCTCCCAGAAGCTAGGATTACAGGCATATGACACAATCACATGCACAATCACAACTGCAGTCTCAGTAGTCCCCAGGAGATGGGCTGGCCAAGCAGCCCAAGGATTGAAACTATTAACTATTAACACCTGCTTTCGGGCAAGTTAATCTGTTGAGCCATTTGACTGGCCCAACATATGCAAATCTATAAATGTAATACACTATATCAATAGAGCCAAATCCAAAAACCACATGGTGATCTAAATTGATGCAGAAAAGGCATTTGACAAAGGCCAACACTCATTCATATGCAAAGTCATATAGAAAACCGGACAAGATGGCACCCAGTTCAAGCTGATAAAAGCTATCTATGAGAATCCAAAAAAAAAAAAGCCGGGCATGGTGGCGCAGGCCTGTAATCCCAGCACTCGGGGGGCTGAGACAGGCGGATCGGTGCAAGTTCGTGACCACCCTGGGCTACAAAAGTGAGCTCAAGGCCAGCCTCAACTGCATAGCGAGACCCTGTCTCAAAAAGACAAAAAAAAAAAAAAAAAAAGAGAGAGAATCCAATAGCTAACATAATTGTAAATGGGGAAAAACTGAAATCTTTTACTCTCAGATCTGGTACAAAACAAGGATGTCTTCTATCATCATACTATTCAGTACAGTTCTGGAATCATTAGCGAGAGCCATTAGACAAGAGAGAAATAAAAGGAATAAAAATAGGTAAAGAAGAAGTTGAACTATCATTATTTGAAGATGACATGATAATCTATTTGGAAGACCCAAAAAAAAAAAAAAAAAAAAAAAAAAAAAAAAAAAAAAAAAAAAAAAAAAAAAAAAAAAAAAAAAAAAAAAAAAAAAAAAAAAAAAAACCTCCAAACTCCATGCAGAAGCTACTAGAATTAACACAAAAATTCAGTCGCATAACAAGGTACAAAATCAATCCCCAAAAGTCAATAGCGTTCTTCTAACAAACACACTAAGAGATAAATTGGAGAAACAATACCCTTTAAAATAATACAATGTAAATGAAATACTTAAGAATTAATCTAACTAAAAAAGTAAAAGTTCTACTCAATGAAAATGACAGTACTCTGAAAAAGGACATTGTAGAGGATTTCAGAAAATGGAAAGATATCCCATAGTCCTGGTTAGGAATAACCAACTTGTGGAAATGGCCATATTCCCAAAATACACAGATTTTATGCAGTCTCTATTGAAATACCACCAACATACTTCACAGACCTAGAGAAATCATTCCTAACATTTATTTGGAACCAGAAAATACCCAGAATAGCAAAGGCAATTTGGGGCAATAAAGACAAGGAAGGAGGCATCACAATTCCTGGCTTTAAATTATAACACAAAGTTACTGTGATTAAAAAAAAAAAAAAAAAAAAACAGCATGGTATTACCAAAAAGTAAACACAAGGAACAATGGAATAGATTAGAAAATGAAGAAGCAACTACAAACACATCTACCTTCCTTATGTTCGACAAAGTGGCCAAACATGCTTGCTTGAAGAAAGAAAGCATCTTTAACAAATGGGGCTGGAAAAACTGGATCTCTACATGACAACAACTAAAACATCACCATTCACTAAACTAAAATCAAAATGGATTAAAAATTTCAACATTAAAGTAGAAACACTAAATCTCCTGGCAGAGAAAGTAGGAGGAAATCTTGAAGACATAGGGTAGGCATGATTGTTCATGAACAAAAATCAAACTGCATGAGCAATACTTGAAAGAAATAGTAAATGGGACCTCCTCTTGTTGAGAAGTTTTTTTCAAATCAAAGGAAATTACCATCAGAATGAAAAGTCAGGGGCTGGGGAGATAGCTCAGTAGAATAAGTGCTTGCCTGACAAACGCAAGGACCTGAGTTCAATCTT
>PVJA010058587.1:0-10047 GCA_004027025.1 Myocastor coypus
CAGCAACAATATTGGTAGCTATTATGCCAACTGGTACCAGCAGCTCTCAGGAACAGCTCCCAAACTCATTATCTATGATAATAATAAGAGACCCTCCGGAATCTCCAGTCGGTTCTCTGGCTCCAAATCTGGCAGCTCAGCCTCCCTGACCATCAGTGGCCTCCAATCTGAGGATGAGGCGGATTATTACTGTGGGTCTTATGATAGCAGCGTCCGTGGTGACACAGTGCTCCAACCCCATGGGGAAGCTAAGACAAAACCTTGTTCCTCTTTTGTTATGGGGTGAATACTTGGGACTGTGGCTCAGCCGTGACCTGTGGCTCCCACTTTTGCTGTAACTGTAGTCGCAGTGCACTGAAGCACAACACTTAGACTGAGGTTCCTCGTTTTCTCTGCCCTCTGAGTTCTTCGTGTGTAGGTTCTTCCTAGGAAGTTATCCATGTAAACACGAGGGCCTGCCCCCTTTAGCTTAAGAAGTGAAAGAACGCTGTGATGTTTATGTCCTGGCCTTGGGGAATGGGATGACTGGCCCCACTCCTCTGCACCCATAGTTGAACGCTGATAGGGCGTTGTGTGTCTCCATCCCCCATCCTTTTCTTATTTTCAAGAGCTCCAGGGCTATCATCACCTTGTGGGCCACTTACCAGTGCTTCCTGCAGTACAATATTTTTCACAATTTTAGTATCCATTGTCTTCACTTTCAACAGTGGATGGATAAGAAGATTATCCTTTGTTGTTGTGAAAGCTTTAATAAATTTTGAGATATTTTTGTCCCTCTGGGACTATCAGACCAGGGAATCCAACGCTCTGGCCCCAGATTCCTTGTATCCTTCACAGTTCTCTCTCTTCAGTCATTGGATCGTCCCAGAGAACAGTAACCGGCCCTCTTAGTGAACATTAATGTGCTTTGAGTTCATAAGATTATAAAAATATCACACAATATGCATTTTCTCTTGGCTGGCTTCTTTCAGTCTACTTATTTGAGCTGATGCCTAGCGTGATAGCTCAGTGGCTTAACCATGTACCTGTAAAGGATAAGGTCCTGAGTTCAATCCCCAGTGCAAGAAGAAAAATATTGATCTTAGATCCATCCACGCTGTGCTGAATTGAAATTTATTGTACAGAGGACATATCATAAATTTTGGTGTCTCTGAACATTTCTGATCACAGGGAGCATTCTCCCAACAGTATGGACGTTAAAATTATATTTTATAACTTCTCTAAAATGAAGGGAAATATAGTTGATCCCGCATTATATTCATTTTACTTATTTTTGTACAATGTATGTCCTTATTAGTGCATGTTGATAATGTCTAATAATCATATTCCTTATGGACCTTGTGCATGGGTGTTAGATGTCCCAGTCCTTTTATAATCCCCTTCTCCCCATCCTTCCGTGGTACATGATACCTCTCTGGGTTGCCTCCCTCTAATGTGTGTTTTCGTGTAATTTCTTCATATGTAAACATTCACTGTAATTTTATTATATACCTCACCTATGTATACATGTATAAAACATGCACAAACTATAGATTTCATATACTCTGTTGTTTTAATGCACTTTATAATGTTGCAATAAAACTCCACACACTGTACATCGTAAAGAAGAAACATCCATTTCTTCAGAGGCTGGTGGCCGCAACATCTGAGATCCCATCATCTTTATCTAAGCAGAGTCCTGCTGTGCCATCGCACTGCAGAAAGTGAAAGATCAACAATACACAGTGCAGGAAAGGAAGGGGACAGTTATGCTTTAAAGAAGATTCCTGTCCTGCCCTTATGAGTCCAGTTTATCACTTTAGCTTTGCAATTTAACTTAAAGCAGTCTTTTCACACCTCCTACTTGGTTCCTGTTCCTCAGGATTTCATTTGCTACTCTGGATCTTTTCTTCTGTTTTATATTTTTAAAATTTTTATCGCTAGTTCTCAAGGAATTCAGTTAGTATTTTCATTAGGACTTCACTGAAGCTACACATCTTTAGGGGGTGGGGCATATGGCCATTTTGACAATATTGGTTCTACCTAAGTAGAAGCAGAGGACAGCTTTCCAACTGAGTCACCCTGTATTTTAGCTTTCATCTAAAAGGGCATTAACTTGCATGGTTAGGTTAATTTCTTGGTATGTAATGTTTTTGACATGCTATTATGATTAATAGTGTGTTCCTAATTCCTTCTCTTTGAATTCATTGCTGATACTTGCAGACAGCATACTTCTACAGAAAGACTGAAACAATTTTTCCAAGGAACTCTTAGAATTAACAATGTTAGCAATATAGCAGGAAAAATGCTAGCATAAAGTTCTTCCATTTTTCAAAGCTGAATTCCTCCTAGCAATCAAATGATACTCTCATTTTCTCTTTTCTTCGCTTCCTAGAGAGGTCAATCTTTCCCTCAAACAGTGACATACCTGTGTACGCTCCTGAGAGTTTCAAGAGGGAACAGACATGTTAATTTAACAAGATAACTGTGCGTAAGAAATTGAGAGAAATACAAAACACCATATGCTAATTCCATAGAAAACAAGACTAATCTGTATTTTCTAAGTTCACCTTAGAAGAGACGCACAGTGTTCACTTCACCTCATGGAGAAGAAAGGATGATTCATTCTTTTACGTTAAAGGCTCGCACAAGCAGGAACATGCTACATTGGAAACTGACAGTGAATGAGACAAGGAAAGAACTCTTGAAATGTGGGCCACGAACACAGGGGAATGAAGTCACATGCCTAACAACTGAGATCTGCAACACAAATGACATCAGTGTGCACACGTATGGGTGTCTGGGAGAACCCCATGACCAATGATGTTCATATGTTCATTATACATCCTCAATGGTTAATTTATTGTGACATCTGGTCTCTTCTCCTTTCCATTTACGCCTTTTATTTGTCTTGCCTTATGCACGGTGGCTTTCCATACTTTCACCTGTAATGTTTCTACATTTGATTCACTGCTGGTTTATGCTATGCATTTCACATAGATTTTTGTAATGGGGCGATTCACTTCCTGGAGTGCTGGACAATAGATATTACGTTTATTTCACAAGGTCCTATACTCAGATTTTGCAACACTGAAGACAGAAACAGAGACACACAATATGCCTGGCTTTGTCATCAGCCAAAGAATAGGAAATTAAAGAATATGAGAAGGGGCCCGGCGGGATGGCTCAGTGGTCTAAAGCACCTGCTTGGGAAAGCTTGGGTGGCTTCAGGGACCTCGGTTCGATCCCCGGCACCACATGCTGTGCCAGCCCTGCCCTTGGGGCGGGCTGAGCCGGCCATAAAAATGAGTGAATCAACAAACAAAGGTTCTGAAACAAGAAAAAAAAAAAAAGAATATGAGAAATTTGGCCATTGTCCCAAACTTGATACTATTTGATGTCTGGGCAATTGAGGCATATTGCACTATCTTCTGAAAACCTGCTTTCTCTAGGAATGTCACATTGTTTGTTTATGCTACTGCAGCAAATCACTGTCCACTCAAATGAGATCACAGTTGATTCTCTGTATTTTCTACTGAAGAACACTTCAGGGATTAGACGAGCGTGATGGCGCACGCCTGCAATCCCAGCACTGGGGAGGCTGAGGCAGGAGGATCGGTGCAAGTTCGAGACCAGCCTGGGCTACAAAAGTGAGCTCAAGGCCAGCCTGAACTGGATAACAAGACCCTGTCTCAAAAGGACAAAAAAAAAAAAAAAAAAAAAAAAAAAAAAAAAAAAGAACACTTCAGGGATTGGATTCTGGAGTCCTTCATATCCTTACCTCTTCCACTCTCCCAATTAGAGAATTGCTATATTTCCTATGTCTAATATCCACATCTGTTCTGAATCTAGAAATCCCCAATAACAAAGGTACCAATGCACATCACTTGCTTTGTGACATGGCTGTGGCACACCTGAGACTCCATAGTCTGCCACTGACAAGGCGTTCTGACAGAGACCACTTCTACTTAGAGACTGAAGTTTGAACAGTGGCCAACAGGAGGTGCTATGGGGCTGTGTCAGGATGTGCACAAGGAGGGCTTGCAGCTGTGCATCCCGCAAGTTCCCCAGGGCTAGTGCTGTGCAGCTGGGCCCAGTGTAGTAGCTGTGTCACTCTAGGTTGGGCCTTGCACTCCCCACCTGCTATGGCCTTGGAATGCTCTGTCCACCAGCTTCAGAAGCTTTGTAAATATGTGTGGAAACTGTCAGTGCAGGGAATGGGCCAAATCGCATTTGCATCAGTGATTCCTGCTCCATGAGGCTAGGGAAGGAATAAAAGTGGGGAGAGGGAGCTTACTCCAGCTGTGCACACCAGGAGGGCTGCGTCCCCAGTGGCCTGGGCCTCTGTCCTCTTCTTACTCTTTGCTCATCTCGCAGGTACTGACAGACCTCACTGATCCAGACATCCCTCGAGCTGAATCAGTGTCCAGTGCTTGATTAAAAAGCAAGCACAATTTCTGTCCTGTGCTGTTCGTGAGATTGTGGTTGTGTTGCTAGGTTCCTTTTCCCAGCCTGTGCTCACTCAGCTGCCCTCCTGCTCTGTGTCTCCTGGAGCATCAGCCGGACTCACCTGCACCCTGAGCAGTGGGTACAGTGTCGGTGACTTCACAATACACTGGGATCAGCAGAAGGCAGGGAGCCCTCCCTGGTTTCTCCTGTACTACTATGCAAGTACAGAGCTGGGACCTGGAGTCCCCAGGCACTTCTCAGGATCCAACCGTGTTTCAGCCAATGCAGGTGTTCTGCACATCTCTGGGCCACAGCCTGAGGACGAAGCTGACTGCCACTGTGCTGTCTGGCACAGAAGCTCTGAGCACTACAAAGTGATGTGCTCCCTTATGGAGATGATGCGAAACCCTCCTGCGTTCCCTATGCCCAGTGCGTGCTGCACTGCCTTGGCCCGTGATTACCTTGATGGCGACTCTTAATCTCATTCCTTTTACTGCTACTCTTTGTGCTGCATCTACTGAAGAGAAACTATTTAATTTACCCTTAGTCTAAATTTTGATTTATTGCCAGGCGTGGTGGCGCACGCCTGTAATCCCAGCACTCGGGAGGCTGAGGCAGGAGGAGCGGTGTGAGTTCGAGACCAGCCTCGGCTACAAAAGTGAGCTCAAGGCCAGCCTGAACTACATACTGAGACCCTGTCTCAAAAAGACAAAAAATAAATAAATAAATAAATTTTGATTTATTGTTAATATATCTAAAAGTGGTCACATATAAAATGACACATCAAAGACAAAGAAGGGGGATATAAATGAAGGATCATTTGTAGTGAAAAATATTATATATGCATGTGTGTATATACATAGCTATTTTTTTTCTTTGTCTTTTTGAGACAGAGTCTTCGTACACAGTTCGGGCTGCCCTTGAACTCACTTTTGTAGCCCTGGCTGGTCTCGAACTCGCACCGATCCTCCTGCCTGAGCCTCCCAAGTGCTGGGATTACAGGCATGCACCACCACGCCTGGCTGCTACTTTCTCTTAGTTCAATGAGAAGAAAGATTTGTACTAATAGTGCTTAGACAAGATATCATGTCAGCGTCTTGTACTCTGAATAACTAGAGTGCAGACAGCAATACCCCATTATTAACTATTGTAACTGTCCCACTAACCTGTTTGGAAACTGTCTCAGTGCTACTCCTTCCTCATTAAAATCCATAAAACATAGAAAACACAACAACACATCCCAGTTTTCAGGGCTTAGTGTCCTGTTGGGGAGAGGGCAGATCGGAAAGGTGTTCCATCCTACTTGTGCACACAGGGCTGAGTCAAAGAGCAGTGGGTCTGAAAGCTTCTGCTCTGTCCGTGGGGTCAGTGAGTTCCAAGCAATACCTTACATGCATGAAGTGCGAGTCACCTTCTCTTGTTTCTGCTGCTTCCAAAAGGCTTCTCAAGTCACTCTGTTCTTCTTTGGCTCAGAGGAGTCAGGCCTCTGTGGTTGTGGGAATGGGGACTGCATTGGACCTGCCGGACAGTGAGATGTGGCTGTGATTTTGATCACACAGTGAGCTTAGAGACCTCTAGCTTCAGACTGTCTCCCTCAGTGAGGCAGGGATTGCAGAGCCCCCTCTCCTGCACTCCCAGGGGATGTGCATAAAGGAAGCTTAGGACACTCAGTGCTCAGCTTCCTCCGCAAATGAGGACCATTGCTTCAAGTCCTGAGGGAGGGTTTGAGAGGTGCCAGGAAGCAATAGCTCCACTGTGGGGTCTCAGAAATTACTCTGGTCACCGGCTGTGCAGGGTGTCCTCCCTCTTTCATTCTTCTCTTTGCACTGTGACTGAAGCAACTGAATTGTCCTTCTGTCCACTCCCTAATAGAGTGTGGGCCTTTGTAGTAAGTGTGAATATTGTTGGCAGTTAAAAAAATAAATTACCTGGCGATTCCACGAATCCCTCAGGGTTACTGGACACTAGTTCTCATGCCTTCCTACGTGCCCCCTGCATGTGCTCAGTCACTTTGAAGTTGCTGCCAACCAGAGAACACCCTAATTTGATTTGGTTATGAACAACAATTAACTATGTCTTACTGTGATGGGCCCTGGGAAGTCCTAGATGAGAAATTTCAGAGTTTAAAAATCACTTTCATTTACAAAGCAAACTGGAAATCAGTGATTATGCAAATCATCATTAAGATGATATATCTTATGTGATTGAAATTTTCAATGAATGGAGACCCATGGATAACCAAACACATCTCCGTAGTGCCTTGAATAGAAGTAAATCTCAGAGAAAAACAGAAGTTATACAATGAACTAAATATAAACGATGGAATATGTAATCAATGAAACGATGATACCTTGCGAACTCTAATAAGAGAAAATCCTGGACTAAGGTTCCTCATCGCCTCTGTCCTCTGAGTGACACAGCACTAGCTGTTGGCAGGAAAGTTCTCCATGTACACAACAGGGCCTGCCCCTGTTGAGCTTAAGATATGAAGAGCATCCTGTGACCTGTCTGTCCTAAAGCTCAGAGGATGAGGTGACCAATCCAACTCTTCTGATCCCATCTGACAGGGAAAACTGGATCCCCATCCTCTCTGATCCCATCTGACAGGGAAAACTGGATCCCCATCCTCTATACTTTTACTATTTTCAAGATTACCAGAGCCATCCACATAGCTCAGCAGACTAAAGCACCTGCTTCGGCAGAGTGCAGGAACTGCAGTTTGGAAGGTCTCGACCTCGGAGAGCGCTGAGACAGTGACCGAGAGTGGGTGGCACATGCCTGTCATGCCAGCACTTGGGAGTCCAGTCTGTGCAGCGAGACCCTGTTGACCCTGTACTTGATGTATGAAAAGAAAAGAGAAAAAAATAGAGTTCCAGAGCTGTCATCACCTCCATGGACTGCATGCCAGTGCTTCCCGTTGTGTAATATTTTTGACTATTTTAATGCACTTTTTCTTACTTTAAGTACTGGGCATATAAAAAGGCTGCCCTTAATGATTGTGAAAACTTGTTTAACTTTGAGCCACTTTTATCCCTTTGTAACATCAGATCAGGGAATTCAGTGTCCTCTCATCCCATGTCACAGAATTCTGTGTCCTTCACAGTCCTCCATCTGCCTTCAACATCATCCCAGGGAAAAACTAAGCCCCTCCCTGTACATAGTAATGTGCTTTCCTTTCACGAGTTTATAAAGCTATCACATGTTTTAGATCTCCTCTCTCCTGGCCTCTTTGGCTCAACAAATTGCATCTGAGGCCACTGATAGCTCAGAGGTATAAGTGCCTGCTCATCAAGCATAAGGTCTTGAGCTCTCTCCCCAGTACAGGAAAACAAAATTCCCCTGTGATCTTTGCAAGTTTTGCTAACTTGAAACTGATCCTACAGGGGACACAGGGTAAACTTCAGGGTCTCTGAACGCTGCGGGACACATGGAGCACTTTCCCATTTTTATGGGCCCTAAAATGCTATTTTATACCTTATCTAAAATAAACAAAACACAGTAAAGCCTGATGAACATTTATTTTACTTATTATTATATAATACTTATGTTTATTAGTACATGTCTGTAGTGCATAATAGTCATATTCCTGCTGTGGAGCTGGTGCACGTATATGAGAAGTCTCAGTACTTTTTCTTCCCATTTTGCTCCTCCTTCCCTCTCTCCTCCTCCCGCTCTCGGTTGCCCTCCTATTCTTTACAATCTGTCTCCCTACTTTCTATTTTCTGTTTCATTTTGTTGGTGATTTCTACATTGAACTTCTTACATAAGACAAACCACATAATGTTTCATCCTCTGTGTCTGATGTTTTCACTTAACGCTGTGGTCGCAAAATAAGTCATTTTCCTGCAAGAACTGAGCTTTTCTTTCTTTGTGACAGAACGGCGTTCCGGTGTATAAACATCTCACAATTGATTTACCCCTCCATATGTTGATAGGCACTAGGCTGCTGGCTATTCATATGCAGAAGAGTGAATCCAGACCCATTTGTCTCCTGTGTATGGGTAGTGGCTGAACCTGCAAATACATCTGTCCTGAAGAAAAAAAAAAAAAATCTTGCCTACAACAATTCATGATTACTGTGTAGGCGACCTTGTGTCTTCTGACAGTAATTTTGTCAAAAGTATAAATATAATCTTGTACAAAGGTATTGTTTCCAGTTCCTCAAGCTGACCCACCTGACCTCAGCTTTCATCTCAATTTTACTTTCCTCATCCAAGCCACTAATCTCCTGTACCACATCACGGAGAATCACAAGAGCTCCAGACAACACTGTACTAAATTAAAATCAATACGGACTAAAGACTTAAGTGTGTTAAAATAGAAATAACCTGTTGGATGGGAAAACAGGTGAAACTCGAGGAGACCTAGGTGCAGACAGGTTCTGAACAGATCATCAGTGGCAAACATAGAAAAACAAAGAGATAGCAAATGGGATGCTATAAAAAATCTTCTTCACACCAAAGAAATAACCAACAGACTGAAGAGAAACCTACACTCGGGGAAAAATTCTGCTGGCAATTCATGTTGCTTCTGATGGCAGAAAATAAATACACAGATGATCGACAGACAGGTCGTCCCTAAATCTACACCTGTTGAGGGTAGCAGGCTGTCCGGCTTGTTTTTGGTGGGTGATCTTATGTCATTATCTATTCACGTTTAGTGCACCTTGAAAATGGAATTATCTTAGCTGGTTATGAAACATAACATCTTAGTTGATTTAGAGATGCTTTACTCTGAGAAGAGATAAATCATTAACAGTATAAGTTAATACTGGGAAGTCCTGGGGTATATTATCAGCATCTATCACTGTGCTGATGGCCACCCTAGTGAGAACAGTGCTGTAGCTCGCTGTGAAATTGGTAGCACTCTAATAACTAATGACGCTAAGAATCCTGTTCTGTGTAACAGCATTTTAATCACATTAAGTGTAGCTAAAGGCCACAGGCTCTTCTATTACTTTTGACTTCAAGATATTTTAGGCTCACCCACTGTTAAAATCGTAACAGACTTAGCTTTTGGTGAATTTGCAAGTCATTCTCCCTGGTGGTATAAAACAAAATTTGTTCTCAAATAAAATACCTCTTATAGAAAATCAGTATAATTCACACATGGAGGATCTGAAGCCAGGGACTTGCTGTAGCATTCGTACGTCCAACTTCGCGAGATAATGGGAGGTTGCAGTAAGACCTGTGTGATGATGACCAAAAGCAAAGGGGGAAGCAAATCAGTTCCTGTAGTCACTCTCACAACAAGCTGTATCAGGGCCTGGACAGCAGGGGGCACTAGCAGTCCATTATAGAGTGGTCT
The DNA here is from genome assembly GCA_004027025.1 of Myocastor coypus. Lineage (NCBI taxonomy): Eukaryota > Metazoa > Chordata > Mammalia > Rodentia > Myocastoridae > Myocastor > Myocastor coypus. The sequence goes on from PVJA010058587.1 coordinate 9,736, forward strand.
AAGGTCTACCAGAGTTGTCAAAAGGTACTCCATACAAACATCTTTTGCTCAAGTCTCAGAGCTGAAACTTTGGCAACCGCAAAGTCAATTCAGCACCACCTTTATGCACCCAGTGAGCTCTTTTTGTCACAGAGGACCGAGCCAGAGCCCAGGGTGTGCTTAGAAACCTGGTAGGAAGCTCATTTGCATAGGTGGAGCCTCCCCCTCTCAGATATGAGGAGGGCAAGCTAGAGACTTGAGGGAAGCTCTGCTCTGTGGGCTCAGAAGGCTGGGCTCAGGGATGACCTCCACCATGGCCTGGTCTGCTCTGCT
>PVJA010058588.1:0-10031 GCA_004027025.1 Myocastor coypus
AGTGGTCTAAAGCGCCTGCTTGGGGAAGCTTGGGTGGCTTCAGGGACCGCGGTTCGATCCCCGGCACCACATGCTGCGCCAGCCCTGCCCTCGGGGTGGGCTGAGCCGGCCATAAAAATGAGTGAATAAACAAACAAAGGTTCTGAAACAAGAAAAAAGTAAAATAAAATAAAAATAGCAATAAAATCTTAAAAAAAAAAAAAAAAAAATGAGTATACCTGGTCATCAGTAAGTGCCAGGATGAGTTGAGGGGACCAGTAAGTTAAGACTATTGGAGGCTGGCTGCTTAAAGGAAGAGTCCTTGCAACAGGAGCAGGACCATGCCCAGTGCCTTAATCCTGGCAAAGGTCAAGGATGTGTGTGTATTCTCTCTTCTGAAGGAACAGCAAGTCATCTACTTTTCTCTGGCAGTGTTGTGATTACTGGAATTGTCTCATGTGCATTTCCCACCTGTCTTAAGGCAAATACATCCTCCTGGTCAAGGGGGACGGGCTCCCTGTGTACAGAACTTCATACGGATTTTTCTAGCTTGTAGTTCAGTGTGTGGACATTTAGTTTCACCAATCAGCAGTGAGGCTTAATGCTGTTAATACCTGCACAGGACTCCGTGAGTCTAGAGTGACCAAGAGCTACAGGATTTCCACCCTCAGTGAACAGGGTCAGGCATAGATGACTCAGAACCAGTTCCGCAAGAACAGGAAGAGGCCCAGTGGAGCTGGCTGTGGGAGATATCTAAGGAAGCCAGGCCCAGGGCCAGGCTTAGCAGACCTCTAAGTATTCTGTACACACTGCTTGTCACAACCATGAACTGAGGCCAGGATTTCCACTTGCATAGACTTGTCCAGGGGGTACAGTGGGCTCAGGCAAGCACAGGAAGTGATTGGGGAAGTACAGTCCAAGTTGAGGGAACAGTGGGTATGGGGTCCCAAGATAAATAGTGCCGGAACAGACAAATCAAGCCTGGAGCACACCCCAGGCTGTGGAGGTCCACACAAGGTGGAAGAGGTTCTCAGGGCCCATAACAGCATTTGCATTTTATGATTCTAGCTGTTGTGGAAAGTGGGAGAGAGGAATCAGGCTATCCACCTTGGAGCTGCCCAACCTAGAGAGGAGGAGGTAGAAGGAAACAGAGGCCCTTGGGCAGATGTAGAAGGAGACATTAACTAGTCACTACCCTTGGGCTAGTGATTGCAGCATGGAGGTGATTATGGATGCTGAGGCACTTGTAGTTTTGGGTAAAATTGGAGCCTCTTGGTGTTGAAAGGCCTGTGAGCCATCAGGGGAGAATAATGACCTGAGAGGTGTCTGTATGTCCACAAGGTGATACCTGGAGTTACTTTTCACAGGCCAAAATGTGATTCTTGCTGTTTGTTCAGCAAACAATACTTAAAGGCTGGCTCCATGCCAGGCCCTGGGCCAAGAATACGAAGTGAGAAAAGCAGAGCTGTTCAGATTTTTGTGGAGCAGGAGAGACACAGGGGCTTTTGTTTATCTCCCATGCCCTGATTGGGCCATGAATGTGGCTGCAGAATTCTTGGAGGAGGTGGCTCTTGGGTTGAAACTGTTGACAAAGACAGCTAAGTAGCTGAGGGCCTGCCACACAAGAGGTCCTCCTAGGTACTGTCCTTGGCCAGGCTAGTTTCTACAATGAAAGGTCTACCCTGTCTCCTGCAAGGGAGGACAGGCTGTGATAGCCAAGGAGGCCTTGAGCTCTAGCCAGCATTCAGGATGCTGTTGGGCATTTGGCCCTGTCTTTGGTTCATCAGAAGCTGCCAGAACTCCATCATTTTCTAGCCCTACTTCCTCTGTGTTCCCTTCTCTGACCTCTAAAGACTGAGTGCACCAAGCCTCACCAACAACCAGGTATGATATGAAGTTACACCATGGTGTTGGCCTTACATGGCCCACAGTGTTCATTTTCTCAATTTATCATGATAAAGGCAAGTGTGGTCACTATAGGAGGCCCCTTCAGGAAAAAGGAAGGGGCCAGGAAGATAGCTCCATGGCACAAGTGCCTGCCTGGCAAGTGCAAGGTCATGAGTTTGAACCCCGGTCCCGCAAAAAAAAAAAAAAGGAAAAAGGAAAAGGAACCACGGGTAAGCTGTTGGGCTTGGGCTGACAGAAGAGACCCCACTCCAGCCCTCCCCATTCTCTTCCTTGTAGGTCTGGCTCCCAGCCATGAAGGCCAAAGGACTGGAAATCTCGGGCACTTTCACACGCCAGGTGGGCTCCATCTCCATGGACCTGCAGTTGACTAACAAGGCCCTGCAAGTCATGACGGACTTTGCCATCCAGTTCAACCGCAACAGGTAAGCTCCCCAGAGCCAGTCCAAAGAGAGCCTTTGCTAGGCCTTAAGTCTCGTGCCTTTTTCCTAAAGAAGGTAGATGTTCTCTGCACCCTGAAGCCAAAACACTATAGCAGTGGCTTCTCCCTTTGACCTCTCTGTGGATTTCAAAGTACCTCCAGAGTGGGAAGATATCTCCCTTTACACTTGCCTTCCTGCGCTTTGTAGAGGAGTGCTGAGATGGAAATCCCAGCTCAGCCCATCAGCTTGAGTTCAAGTCCTAGTCTACCCTGCTGAGAACTCAAGGTTCTTCTAGGCCAGGGTCATCCTGTTTAGAAAACAGCTGAGAAGGCAGGTGGGAAGTGGGCTTGCCTGGAAGCCTCCTCCAGAGCCAGAGACGACATTATTAGGTAGGGCCTCCGTGAATGAATGTTGGCTGCTCCAGGCTCCTTGACATCCCTGTCCATCCTCCACATTGTATGTCTGTTGGGAAGCTCGCTTGTCTGCTCTTTAGTGAGTCAGGCTGCCTGGGCCAGGGCTCCATGGGGACTCAAGTAGCCCCTCCTGATGATTCCTTCTTCCTGAGCAGCTCAAGTGATGAGCAAACTAAGCCTCTAAGAAGTTGACTGAAGGGGCTGCTTCTTCCCAGGAGAGCCTGGGGGATTCCCTCCTCCCAATTGCCCTGATCCTTATACAGACCAGGGAAGCTAGGGCAGCTGTGCCACTCCTTTGAAGGACCCTAGGGCCACAGATGCACCCAGGTTACTAGGAGTGATGCTGATGATTGCTGAAAACAAATCTGCGGTGTACTCAAACTTTCTGGATACCAGACTCTGCCAAAAGTATTAATAGGTCATGATACCTAGTCCCAGAGAGGGCAAAAGAAAATCACAAAAATCACACAGCAGGCACAACGACATGCCTAGGAAATCCTGGAATGCTGAGCTACTTCAGACCTGGGTTTTCCTGTATCATTTTTAACTATGCCCTGAAGATCTGATTGCCCTGTGGGTAGAGAGCACAGTTGGGTCAGGCAACCCGAGCTCTGGTTTGCACTCTACCATGTACTGTGGACACAAGCCTGTCCTTCCTGAGGCTCTATGTCCTTATCTGGGGAATGGGATGATGAATAGCTGTCCAGCCTGGGCATACCAAGTGCTCAGTTCAAGTCCCAGTTCATGCTGTTGTGACTTACTTTTCAAGAGCTGATGGCTGGGGCATCTCTTACACTGAGATACTGATTGGCAGGACAGGCCTGAGCAGTACCAGGATTTTCAATTTAGAACAGTATAGTCCAGTCCTCTAGTGATAGATGAAGCTCAAGGGCAGAGCAAAACAGGGCAAGACTGTGCTCACCATTAATTAGCCCAGAGTGGAAAGAAGAGTAGAGCCCAGCTTCAGCCTGCAACCAGACTGGCCCTTGCCTCCTGACCAAATGGGCATGAGGGGCTGGGGAGATAGCTGTGTGGCACAAGTGCCTGCCTGGCAAGTATAAGGTCACGAGTTTGAACCCCAGTCCTGCCAAAAAAAAAAAAAGAAGAAGACATGTTCCTTTAAGCCGGGCGTGGTGGCTCACACCTGTAATCCCAGCTCTCGGAGGCTGAGGCAGGAGGATTGGTGTGAGTTTGAGACCAGCCTGGGCTACATAAGTGAGCTCAAGGCCAGCCTGAACTGCATAGCGAGACCCTGTCTCAAAAAGACAAAAAAAAAAAAAAAAGGCCGTGGGGTAGGGGTGGGGAGCTAGGCACTCATCCTGTCCTGGGCCTGGAGCTTTTAAACAAGGCTGGTTTGGTGGAGTAGGGGTCCTTGTCTATGTCAGCACCTGTTTCCTGCCCTCCCTATGGGGACTTCTCTCTCCCCAGCTTTGGCCTGGCTCCCGCCGCCCCCCTTCAGGTACATGCGCCACTCAGCCCAAACCAAACTGTGGAGATCTCCTTGCCTCTTAACACCGTTGGCTCAGTCATGAAGATGGATCCTCTCAATAATCTCCAGGTGTGTACCAACAGGATCAGAACCCACAGTTCTTAGCAACCCCTCAGTCTTGAGGGAGGGACCCAGCCTTCTCCAGAGGGCCAGTCTGTGGAGTCCTGCTCTTGGATACAGATATTGCAGGGGAGCCCCAGGTCAGGGGACAAAGGGATGTGGCTGCAAGGAAGGGTTGTGTGAGAGAACCTGCTTGGGTGCATACTTCCTTGGGCCTCAGATGTTGTGTCAGCACAAGAGTCCAGGATGCTGAACCCCAGGCAGTGACTGGGGATGCCCTTGTGCCCAGGTGGCTGTGAAGAACAACATTGACATCTTCTACTTCAGCACCTTGTATCCACTGCATATCCTCTTTGTGGAGGATGGGAAGATGGGTGAGTCTCCAGGGAGCCCCTGAAGTGGGTAGTGGGCTATGGCTTGGAAACATGACCAGACTGGTGCCTTTGCTAAGGATCAGAAGGATGGCTTGCTCCACAGAGGTCTTCTACAAAGCCTAGAGTAAGGGGTGTACCTGTACCCCCAGCCCTCAAGTAGGCTGTGCTACACTGGAGCTGTCTCACTCAGTGGGTTTTCCTTGGCTTACCCCTCAGCCCTGCCCCAAGGGCTGCTGGGGACCAAGACATGTTACATGGCTGGTGCAAACTTCTGGGGAACAGCCAGGACCTGGAAAAGGCTGTACAGGGAAAGCTGGGCCCTGCCTCAGGATTTGGGGAGTACTTGGCCCAAGTCATCTCCCCCTTCTCACAGCAATCGTGGGAGACGTGTGACTAATGAGCAGACTGCTAGGGCTTAAAGCAGGAGGAAGGAGTGAGAGGCGAGAAATGGGTCATTTGGGAAGGGCATTCTGGGCCTTCTCATAGAGCTGAGAACTTTTACTCAGGGAAGCAAGGAAGCTATGGAGGAGCTAGTACCTATCCTCAGCTTTCAGGCAGCATAGTATAGACTAGACCCATTTCCTGCCACATGCTGTTGAGTGCCCACAGGTTTATCAGAACTTACATTTCACCCCTATCCCACTCACCCTGCAGACCGGCAGATGTTCCTGGCCACATGGAAGGATATTCCTAATGAGAATGAAGCCCAGTTCCAGATCAGAGACTGCTCCCTCAATGCGGGTGAGGACTGCAAGCCATAGAGCCCACCCCTGGGTCCACACTGGCCCCAATGTCACCTGTATTTAGCCTGTCCCCTCACTGATGGGACTGCCCTACACCATCTGACCCAACAGAAGCTGTGAGCACCAAGCTGCAGAGTAGCAACATCTTCACCATTGCCAAGAGGAATGTAGAGGGCCAGGACATGCTCTACCAGTCCTTGAAACTGACCAATGGCATCTGGGTACTGGCAGAGCTGCGAATCCAGCCAGGCAACCCCAGCTTTATGGTGAGAGTCCCTGAGCCTGCCCTAGCCCTGGAGCCTCTGCATCCCATGTTGGACAGCCTTCTACCTCACCTCCCTCTGAGGCCAGGGACTGGCTCTAATGAAGTTTATTGTATGTACCAAGGGTCCCTTAAGTCTTATGTAAATGACTAATTCTGTCCCTGAAAGAGAACCTTCTAGGAACTTTCAGCTCAGTCCTACCAGAGTTACCCAGATAAGACACCAGGGATCTGCCTGACTGGCAAGTGGTGTCACTAGCCATGCACCTTAGCACTTGCTGCCATGTGAGCATCTACATACCTGGCCAGGAGAGCCTCATTCCCAGCAGCCCATGTTTCTTGGCCCCTAAGACAGACTCTAGTCAAGATAGCTTCCATGAGGTCCCTGGTTTTCCTGGAGGCTACGCTGCACTCTCTAGCCCCAGATATCCCTGGCTTTGCTTCTCCCTTGCACCCAACTGTGGCAGGTGTGGCCCTGCAGCCCCTTTCTCCTATGGGCCCTGCTGGCCACCTTGGCACCATGGTGGGTGGTAGCTGTGCCAGCAGCTTCAGTGGTGGTAATTTCCTTCTGTTTGGTTGTTGCATGTTCACCTTCCTGCTGATGCCTATGCCATGGTGCAGGACTTGGAGGTTAGCAGATTTCTCTTCCTCTACCCCCTTCATCCCCCTTAACCATATTGCACATGTTCCATCTCCTCCTGGGCCCAATACACCCCAGCTTTCCTGTATGCATCTTGTTTCTTGGCTTCATTTTTCTGTGTCCAGCTGAGCAGACATGCATGCAGACTTTCCAACCAGGTGGCCTGTGAGGAGTTGACACCCCCCCACTTCCACACACAGTACATAGAGCCCTTTGAAGAGGCCCAGGGGACCTCTCTGGGGCCACTGCTGCTGACTTTAGGACTCCATTTGCACCCTCTTCCTGATTGCATTCTCTGGAACTGGTGCTTTTGAATGGCAGGGGTGGCTGGCTTCTTTGCTAGGAATCTCACGGCTCAGGTCTTAATATAGAGGTAAAGCCTGAATAGATCCAGTATACTTAACCATCTCCCTAGCCATCTGCCCCTCTGAATTTCCTGTCAGTTTCATCCTGAGGACCCCAAATTCCAGAGGCTTCAAAGGGCCCAGTGGGGGCTGGGCACTCCTGACAGCCTCCTGCCTGTGAGTCATGCTGCCTGCCAGTAGGGTTGCAGTGGTGGTGTTGGCAGCAGGTGTGTGGGCTGCAAGTATATTTGGTCCCCACCCAGCTGGCTGCAACAGCTACCCCCTTTGCTTTACCTCACATCTGCCCCAGCCGCAGCTGCCAGCAGGCCACGTGTGCACTCCACATTCTTCCATCTCACACCCACCTTCTTGCTCAGTTTCCCTCTTGGTCTTTCCTGAGGTAAAGCATAGGATTGAGCCTTCTCTCTCCTCTGCCTTCTCTGTCCCTACAGCTGTCCCTGAAGTGTCGAGCACCAGAGGTGTCCCAGCATGTGTACCAGGCCTACGAGACCATCCTCAAGAACTGAGGCCCATTCTGCGCCCTCCCCAGCCTTCTCTCAGCCCAATCCAGGAACTTCAAGGGAGGGGCTGGGTTCCCCTGGCCACCCAAGGGGACTCCTGGTCCTGACTTCAGGGGTCTCAGAACCAGGTGGCACCTCCTTCTGAGGTGAAATCTCAATCATCCCATGCTCTGGTTACGGTTGCCCCTTTCTCATTGCTGCTGCTATGTGGGTCAGGTGAGAGGGGACCAAAAGAAACAGAGGCAGAGCAACAGCAGAAGCTGAATGGGTGGCTTCAGGGTTCTCTGCCTTCTCCCTGTGCCTAGGGGTAAATATGGAATGCTCTGCCTCCCACTATGACCTTCAATGGGATGGGGCCTGACAGCCTATCTGGGTGTGTGAGGAGGGTCTCTGGGTACCAGGAGAGCTGCTGGCAGGGTTCAGGCTCCAGGGGCCATATCTCCCAGTGGGGCTGGGAGGAGCTCTGAACCACCCACCCCACATTACCCATTGGTGCCCTGCAAGCGCCTGCATGGTCAAGACCAAGCAGAATGCCCAAGTACCAGCCTCAGCTCCCATTCTGCACCCCTGAGGATGGTCACTGCCCATGAAACATTCCTTGGCGACATCTCAGCCAGCTCAGGACTCCTAGAGCAGACATAGGGCTAAGGACTGGGGCACTGGCCAGGCAGCAGTGTGCTACCTGTGTGTGTTTTTGTGGGGTGTCTCCAGCATCTGCTGCCCTCTTCCCTGGCTCCCCAGTCTCAGTTGTGTCTAACAGCTGTTAGGGTTTCCTGCTGTTTGATAATAAAAGAGATTCTGCTTTTGGCAGTCAATGGAACCTTCTTTCCCTCCACAAGGTCAGAATTGAGAACTGAACTGCCTCCAAGTGGCCAGGGATGTCAGGTGACCCCTACATTAACTATAACGAATATATATTATATTTATAATATATTACATAAATATAATATATATTGTACGTTTACTCCTATTTTCAAAAAGAGAAAGTAAATAAAAATAACAGCATCAAATGTGTCCCTGGCCAGTGTGTTAGGTCCTAAACTTTCTCTGGGCAGAGGTCCTGGGTTTGTGCCTAGTGTTGACCCTTCTTGGTACTCTGGGGACATTGTCTTCTTGCCATCCTGTTCTTGAGAAACTGACTTTTTAGGACTGCTGGTCTCCCTGGCATCTTTCTCTCCATCAGCTCCACACCCTGCAGCTGTCTCACCTTTCATTGCTGGCAGGGAGGGCTGGTGCTGTTTGGTTTCTCCACAGCTCCCAGCTCTGTGGGAGCTCCCACAGGAGCCACAGAAGAGGCTCTGAGCAGGATGGGGCAGGGGATCTGGAGAAGCCATTCCCTGAGAACACTACCAAGTCTGCTCCAGCCTGGGCACTGGCCTTGTTCCTAGGGGAGGGCAGGACTGTCTGCAAAGCTGTTCTAGCTAGTAAGGCTTCAGCCTATTCCTAAGGGAGGAGCAGCCCATTTCATTCAGCTACAGCCTCTGCACCCTGCACCCTACCTGCCCAGCTACAGCAAGCTGGGAGAAGAGAGTGCTGGTCTTGTATTGGGCCCTCCACTCCCCCACCTTTCAGCTCTGGGCTGTTGCTATCCTGTCCTGGGACCAGAGTCCACAACCAGCCAGACTTCTGATTGTGCAGTCATAGTTGTTACTTCACTTGAATGTCTGGAGGCAAACAGAACTTGAGTCCCTGCAAACCAGAGGAACGAGGTGGTAACAGTCCTGGGGAGCAGCTGCAGGGGCCTGCTTGCCTCAGCATCCAAGGGTCTCTCAGGCTTTCTGTCCCCATACCCTAGTGCTGAGGCCAAGAGTGGAAATACAGAATAACTCCCCAGTGGAGTAACCCTGGCAGTCACAGGCCTAAGAGGAGAGCTGCTGAGAAAGACAGGCTGGTGGGGGGCGGTGGGGGGAGAGCGTTTCAAGAACCAAAATCAGGGCTTCATGCTTGCCAGGCAGCTGCTGTGCCACAGCTAAATACCTGGCCCCACAGTATGGCAAGTGTGGGTGGTACAGATTGGCATTGGACACCTTGGATTCACTCCCACCATCTGTGCCTATACTGCAGGTGATGGGTAGAATCTGCCCTCAGCCAACCTCACAGCACCCAACAAGGTGGGACTCAGCATACACTGAAGAGGCTTAATACATGTGGGGGAAACTGAGGCAGAAAACCTCAGGCCCCCAGTTTCCCAAGTGTAGGACACTGCATGACATTTGCTATATCACTGCATCAGGAAACAAGTGCCCAGTGCCACCAAGGCCTTTACAGGCAATTTAGGAGTATCTAATCCATGTCCATTTCCTGCCCCTCCCTTCACACCCCCATCCCCTCAGCTGAGGTGTCCCTGCCACTGAGCCCTTGGTGTCCTGCAGCTTGATGGACTGTGCTGGCTCTTGAAAAGAATTCAGCATCCCAAATCTTCCTTCTAGGGGCTCCCACAAATACCCTAGACTTAGTAGGTCCTTCCTGAGTGCCCATCATTGCTAATGGCTGTGGTGCAACCTTGCTTTGGAGGGAGGGAGGTTTGGTTTTAGAAACGGGTCTCATTACATAGTTCAGACTGGTGTCGAACTCACTGTCTTCAACTCACCATGGTTCTGCCTCAGCCTCCCTAATGCTGGGATTGCAGTTGTGCACCACCACACCCAGCTTAAAAAAAAAAAAAAAAAAAACTTGGTTCAGGGTCTCACTATGCATTAAAAACCTGGGATTGAACTCTGGCCCCTGTATCCTTGTGCTTGCCTCAGCAGATACTTGGTCCACTGAGCTATCTCCCAAGCCCTTTGACTTACATTTTAAAATCTTTGGGTAGGGGCTGGGGAGATAGCTCCGAGGCACAAGTGCCTGCTGGGCAAGTGCAAGGTCGTGAGTTCGAACCC
>PVJA010058589.1:0-10029 GCA_004027025.1 Myocastor coypus
GGCTGAACTGGCCATAAAAATAAATAAATAAACAAAAAATAAAATTATAAAAAATTTTTAAAAAAGATTTTTATAAAATAGTTTTTTTGTATGTTATAAACAAAACCAAAAAATTCAGTCTACAGGTTTCCTCTGGACAAATTTTTTACTGAGCTAAGGAAAGCAGGATGAATTTTGACCATATAAAAACTTGAAGAGCAAGAAGGTGAAATAGTGTGGAGGGCAAACGTGGGTAACTTGGCCTAAGACCAGGCACTCAGAGGCTTCCCTGGGAATGTATTCCAGCACTTGTCCACGGAGGAGGTTTTGCTTTCTCCTGCAACGCACTGCCTGTGCTGTGGTTCCTACTGCAGCTGACTGTACTGTATCCATCTCTTCTAGGCAATGACACCTTGGCATTGAAGCAGGAACACGCTACAGATCATGAGGACTCTGTGGTGAGGGCATGGGTGGGAGGAGCAGGGCCAGGCGACCTAAGAAGGCCTCTGTTGTGTGCTAAGTAACAAATTTTACTTGAAAAATGGCTTTTTGCTTACAAATATAAGTATTCTGAATTAAAAATGTACTCCTTTTTTTTTTTTTTTTTGGTGCCAGGAATCATGACCTTGCATTTGCCAGGCAGGCACTGTGCCACTGAACTATATCCCCAGCATTTTTTTTTTTTTTTTTTTTTTGAGAGAAAGTGGGTCTTGCTATGTAGTTCATTCTGGCCTTGTACTCACTATGTAGCCCAGGCTGATCTCAAACTGTTGGCAATCCTGCCTCTGCCTCAAAAATGCTGGGATTACAGGCCTGCACCACCATGCTGGTGAAAATTTACCACTTTAAAAAATATCAGGGGCCAGGGAGATAGCTCCGTGCCATAAGTGCCTGCCTGTCTGCCTAGCAAGTGCAAGGTTGTGAATTGATAATAGGCCTGTAATCCCAGCTACCTGAGAGGATAAAGGAGAAAAATTAATAGTCTTCAGGCAAGGGGCTGGGGAGATAGCTCAGCAGCATAAGTGCCTGCCTATCAATCACAAGGACCTAGGTTTGATTCCCTAGTACTGCATGCCATGCTGGCCACAGAAACAGGGTGTGGTGGCACATGTCTATAATCCCAGCACTGGGGAGGCTGAGTCAGGAGGATCACAAGTCTGAGCTGTGTAGCAAGATCCTGTACCAAATGAATAAATTAAAAAATTATAACCTTGAGGCCAGCCTGGGCAACTTGGTAAGACTATGCCACAAAAGGAAAATTGACAAAGGGCTGAGGCTGCAGCTCAGTAGTAGAGCACTTGCCTAGTATAGTTCAGTTCCTAGCACTGATAAAACTACATGATAGAGTGAACCTGTGTAGAGAGCTTTCCAGTTTCTCCATTCTGCACTTTATCAAATTTTCCTGTATCCTTTGCTGAGAACTATATGCAAAGGTGTAGTCTGTTATTTTACTTTTCCAGGGGTTTTATGTTCCTTGTCTAAAGGAGGAAGATGATATATTTGGCCCCAAAAATCCTTCATACTGTACAATCTCTTTAGGAAGCCCCCTTCAGCTTTGTTCCTAAGTTCTGTGTAGCACTGTGTGACAGCCTTGCTGTTGATCACTCAGTCCACTAAAGAAGTCCTCAAGGGACCAGATAGAGAATCCTATATGTGGGGTTCCTCAGTGCGAGATGTTATCAACATCTAATTCAGTTCTCAGGTTGCATGAATATTTGCTTATTACAACGTGTTTCCTCTTAGTTGCTGTTAGAAACTTTGCAAGATGAGCTGAAGCTATTTAATGAAACTGCCAAGAAACAGTTGGAGGAGTTACAGGTGAGCGCCAGACATCTCCCTGAGGCAGGATTATCATCCCATACCTCCTTAGGTCGATTAAAGAGGAATAATCTTTCCTATTTCCTGTTCAATAAACTATTTGGAAATAATTGTAGCTTTACCCAAAAGTCCCACAGACACAGAAAATGCAGTTACCCTAATAGTAACATCTTACACTATCATTGTACATTTTTCCAAACTAAGAAACACTGTTACATTATTAACTAAATTCCAAGATTTTATTTAGATTTGACCAGGCCGGGCATGGTAACACATGCCTGTAATCCCAGCACTTGGGAGGCTGAGGCAGGAGGATCGATGTAAGTTCCAGACCAACCTGGGCTACAAAAGTGAGCTCAAGACCAGCCTGAACTGAATAGTGAGACCCTGTCACAAAAAGATAAATAGATAGATAGATAGATAGATAGATAGATAGATAGATAGATAGATAGATAGATAAATAAATAAATGGGTTCCATGGGCTGGGGAGATAGCTCAGTGGTCTAAGAATTGCCTGCCTGGCAAACACAAGGACCCAGGTTCAATCCCCAGTGCCACATGCCCAGAAAGTTCCTATTGAGGGCTGGGTATAGTTCAGTGGTAGTGCACTTGCATACTGCCTAATGTGTACAAAGGCTGGAGCGCTATCCCAAGCACCATCTCCAGGGGAAGAGGCAGCCTGCAGCTCTGTAGGTTGCTTTAAGTTTTCAGGTGAGACCTGTGAAACCTATGTGAAATCCGTGCTATATCTCAAGGAATAGACTTGTAGTAAGAAATGTAGATTTTTTGCATTTGGACTGCTTCAAATCTTGGTGAACCCCAGGGTATTGCATGGGACACAGGAATTAATCATCCTAGGTTAGATAGAGGTGTTTGCAGCATAGAGTCTAAGACAGGGGGCACTGTGTCTGTTGATATTCCTGGGCCTTTGTCAGTGGAGTAGAAGTGTGATGTTCTGGTATGGACATTGTCTTTCCCTGAATCAAGAGTTGTTGGTTTTTTGTTTTTTCTTTTTGCAATACCTCTTCCTGCAGGCCTTAAAAGTAAAGTTGAAGAGAAAAGAAGAAGAAAGGGTCCAATTCCTAGAACAACAAAACTTACATAAGCATCAAGTTACTGATTTTACAAAAGTCCTGGAGGAAATAGAACAACTATTAGAAATGTAATAAAAGGAAATTGGCCAGATGGCTCCTTCTTGGGGATGAACTCCCAGAGAAAGCCGCCATGGTCTTCCAGGACTGCGTATCCCCAGAGTGAAAACAGTTTGTGCAATCAGAGTAGGGCAGTTTATTGCTGGAATAGCAATTCCTCCTTTAAGCAAGTTTCTTCGTCTTTGGATTGGTCAACTCGACCCTCACAGTGGATGATGGAGGCCTAAATAAGGAGACCCAAGGGCTGGACTCCAAGGCAATAACAGCACAGATCGGAAGACTAAAGCCAGGCATGGGGGCACACATCTATGATCCTGCACTGTGGGGACTGCGGTAGGCAGAGGATCACTGGAGCTAAGGAGTTCAAGATGAGCCTTGCAACACAACAGGATGCCAGCAAAACAAACAATCAGGAAACTAAGCCATATGGGAGGACCTAGGCTGTCACATCGAGATTTTCAGAAACCCTTGGTTACAATTGGAACATGTTTATTCCAGCAGGAGGCAACACTGAGAAGTCCTGCTGTCCCCTTGTTACTTGTAGTGCATTCTGTCTCACTGTGGTTGGGCTCTGTACTTCATTGTACATTTATGAACTTGAAGTTGCTTGAAGATGTTTGGGCTTAATAAATGGGGTGAAGAAAAAATGGGTGAAGTATCAGTATACATCTGGAACTTTTTTCTTTTTTGAGACAGGGTCTCACTATGCAGTTCAGGCTGGTCTTGAGCTCACTTTTGTAGCCCAGGCTGGTCTCGAACTCATATTGATTCTCCTGCCTCAGCCTCCCAAGTGTTGAGCTTACAGGCATGTGTCACCATGCCTGGCTTACATCTGAAACTTTTGATCTAAACTGCATTTGTTTTGAGTTAAAGTATTGTAAGTTGGCTGTAGTGGTGCACACTTGTGATCCTAGTCCTCAGGAAGTTGAAGCAGGAAGATTGCCATGAGTTTGAGATAAGTCTGAACTACATGGCAAAGACCTTGTCTAACCAGCCGGGCATAGTGGCGCACGCCTATAATCCCAGCACTCGGGAGGCTGAGGTAGGAGGATCAGTGCAAGTTTGAGACCAGCCTGGGCTACAAAAGTGAGCTCAAGGCCAGCCTGAACTGCACAGTGAGACCCTGTCTCAAAAAGACTAAATAAATAAATAAATAAAATAAAGTAACCTGGCAGGGTATTGTAGGCCTGTAATCCCAGCACTCAGGAAGCCAAAGCAGGAAGGTTGCGACAAGTTTGAGGCCAGTCTGGGCTACATAGTGATTTCAAGACCAGTTTGAACTACACAAGTCCCTGACTCAACCAAAAAGGAAGTGTTACTTCTGGAATAAATATCTCCATGAATCTTGACATTGAGAAATGAAAATAGCCTTTTAGCTTAAACATGTGCAGCAAACATTGTATGTCCAAGCTAATTCTGATTTAGCCAGAATATTTTCTTCCATTAAGTTCATGGCCCACCCACCCTCACTGCTTTCTAGTGTCACTGAGTGTCCCCATTTGTAGCAACAGATGCCAGGTCCCATAGGTTTAAGGCCTGTTGCCATGTGTGTGCTCCCTAAAGGCCTTCAGTTTGCCTGACAGCCAGTCCTGGGCCCGTAGACTATTTAGTTCATGATTCAATGTTTACCAAAGTCACAGTCAAACTTACTCTTAGTGGTGTTTGTTTTGGGGTTTTGGGGAGAGGGGTTTGGGTTGTTTTTTTTTTTTTTCTTTTTTGAGATAGGGTCTCACTATATAGTTGAGGCTGGCCTTGAACTCATTATGCAGCTGAGGCTGGCCTCAAAAAATTCTTGGTGATCCTCCTGCCTCAGCATCCCAATGCTGTGATTACAGCTGTGTGCTACTACACCTGGCTTTCTTCTACTTTCCCCATTCTTTCTATACTTGTTTTTTCCACCAAACCTATTCTACCTTTTAACATTATTAAGGCTGCTCAGCTGTCCAGTGAAACCAAGTACCACACACACATCCTAGTTTAAAGGATTACAATGGTAGGGTTAAGAGGGTCTTGTCAGTGGGGAGATAGCTCAGTAGAAAAAATGCTTGCCTGGCAAGCACAAGGGCCCGAATTCAATCCCTGGTTCTACAAAACAAACAAAAAGAGTCTTGTCAGGGCCAGTGAGATAGTTCAGTGGACTAAGCTCCTGCTTAGGTAAGTGCAGATACTGGGGTTCCATCTTGGTACCACAGGTCCCACCAGCCCCACCCCTGGGCATGCTGAGCCACCACTGAGATAGCATGGAGGTGCATGCCTATAATCCCAGCACTGGGGAGGCTGAAACAGGATCACTATGAGTCTAAGCTGTGTAGTAAGACCTTGTACCAAATACATTTTTTTAAAAAAAGACAGGGTCTTGCTATGTATTTCTGTCTGGTCTTGAACTATGTATTCTAGACTCACCTCAAACTTGCCTTGATGTTCTGTCTGCCTCCAGAGTACTGAGATTGCAGGTATGTGCCACCACACCCACCAGGGTTAAGGTTTTTGCCCTCACATAATTTGTTAATGTTATTGATTCCTAAAATTAGCTCACCAATTAAACATTACTGGGTTTTGAGTTATTCATCTCTCCTGCAGTTGGAGTCCAGGTTCTCTGGAACAAAGAATTGACTAAAGTAAGCAAAAGCAGTCACAAAGTTTATTTGAAGAAGAAATGAGAGAGAAACTGGCTCCACAGAGTGAACGTGGACCAAGCAAAATAAAAGTGCACTCTTGCAATGGGCATGGTGGTGGTTATCTGTAATTCCAGTACTCAGGAGCCAGAGGCAAGATCTGGAGGTGAGCCTGCACTACAAAGCAACACCCTGTCTCAAAAGTTCACCCTGGCCAGGCATGTTGGTGCATACCTATAATCCCAGCAACTGGGAAGCTGAGGCAGGAGGATCCCTGCTGGTTCAAGACTAGCCTGAGCAGGGGCTCGGCAGGATGACTCAGTGGTCTAAAGCACCTGCTTAGGAAAGCTTAGGCAGCTGCAGGGACTGCAGTTTGATCCCCGTAGGGCAGGGCTGAGCCAGCCATAAAAATAAACAAAAGTTGGGGGGGCCGGGCATGATGGCGCACGCCTGTAATCCCAGCACTTGGGAGACTGAGGCAGGAGAATTGGTGCGAGTTCGAGACCAGCCTGGGCTACAAAAGTGAGCTCAGGACCAGCCTCAACTGCATAGCGAGACCCTGTCTCAAAAAGCCAAAAAATAAATAAATAAATAAATAAATAAAAATAAACAAAAGTTAAAAAAAAGAGTACCCTGAGCTATAAAAGCGGGCTCAAAGCTAGCCTGAATCGTATAGTGAGACCCTGTCTCAAAAAGACAAAAAAAAAAAAAAAACCCACCCTGTAGGAAAGAAGGCAAGCTTTTGTGAGGAAAGCCACAATAACATGTTTCTCTTATGTCCTTTTATGCAGCCCAGATCTTGAGTAAACCCATGAGAACTTCGACACAGAGATCCTAAGAGGCAGGCTGACATCTGGTCTAGCCTGCAGAAAATGCCTATACAGGGGCCCAGCGGGATGGCTCAGTGGTCTAAAGCTCCTGCTTGGGAAACCTTGGGCAGCTTCAGGGACCGCAGTTTGATCCCCAGCATCACATGCTGCGCCAGCCCTGCCCTCGGGGCGGGTTGAGCTGGCCATAAATATGAGTGAATAAACAAAGGTTCTGAAACAAGAATAAATAAATAAATAAATAAATAAATAAGCAAATAATTTGGGAAAAAAAAAAAGAAAGAAAATGCCTATACAGGGCTTTGGGAGCTGTTGGGCATGTGTCCTGAGATCTTGTCATTAACAGATCACCCTTGGATCCCCAGCTAGTTTTACCATGCTCTACTCTGTCAGTTAAGTCTCAATATTTTGAGAAGAATTCTAGTTAAATAACTTTCAGCAGTGAGAAGGACTAAAGAATAACACACCCATTTCCACGAGGTCCCCAGTTTAAAAGATTATTTACTTAAACTTTGTGATTGACATTTCTAGCAAAGAAAGTAATATTTCCTTGTTGGTAGGAGAAAGTGAGGAATTCCTAGGATCCTTACTTTGCCAGGCTTCACTAGAGCTCTTTTTACTCCTAGAAAGTACTCTTTCCCAACAGAAAGACCTTGTTTGCTTGGAGCCTGCTCTCAGGAGGTACCTGGGCTTCAGGGCTTCACTTAGCAAAACTGGCCAGCATGTGCCCACTTTCCTTGTGTTGTTTGGCCTCTACAGAAGACACAAGTTGTTCAGGGTACTGAGTGGTCAGAAGCCTGAATAAGTTTATACAGAAATTCAGCAAGTGTGGATTTGTACCTTTACTTTGTTAGATTTTGTAATCCTTGTAATTTTGAACATTGAATGTATTCAAAGTGAGTATTGGGGGGAGTGTATTAATGGCAATGTGCCTATTTTACTAGAATGTACTTTTCCATATTTTCAATCATGTGTATGTTTCAGACTTACATGTATTATTTTCTAAGTCTGTGTACCTATTGCTTGGACCTAACCAGTTAGAAGAATACAACTTATAAGAATTTCTTTTGGTGTATCATTAAAAAACACAAAATCCAGGTGTATGGGCACAAATCTATAATCTCAGCTGAGACAGGGTTGTGAATTTAAGGCCAACCTGGGCATATACTGAGTTTGAGGTCTGCCCACCAGCTTGAACTATATAGTGAGAATTTGGGGGTGGGGATTTAAGATAGGGTCTCAGCCGGGCGTGGTGGCGCACGCTTGTAATCCCAGCACTCAGCACTTGGGAGGCTGAGGCAGGAGGATCGGTGCAAGTTCGAGACCAGCCTGGGCTACAAAAGTGAGCTCAAGGCCAGTCTGAACTGCATAGCGAGACCCTGTCTCAAAAAGACAAAAAAAAAAAAAAAAAAAATGGTAGGGTCTCACACCATAATTCAGGTTGGATCCATGCTGTGGTAGCAGGCTGAGGGATCTGAGTTGGAGCCGGGAAGCAATACATGGCATGGTGGTGCATACCTGTAATCCTAGAACTTGGGAGGCTGAAGCAGGAGGATCATTGCAAGTTCAAGACTAGCCTGGGCTACAAAGTGAGCTCAAGGCCAGCCTGAGTCACATAGCAAGACCTTGTCTCAAAAACAAACAAGCAAAACACGTGTTGATCTGGTATTATACAGGAAGGGTCCAGGGTGGAGGAGGTTGATCTCAGCCCCAGTGTGACTGCAGGAGCAGATGTTCTCTGCTCAGGCCCTTCCACCCTGCCATGTCTGCCTGGCTGCGAGTTGATCACACACTGAAAGTGAGCCAAAATAAACCTCTCCTCCTACAACTTGTAGTGTTAGGTATTGTGTCACTACAACAAGATGACTAAGATATTCTCTATCCCTGATGATCTTACATTTTAGATCCTAGATATGCTTACGCAGGACTTCCAGAGATGGTGGAAGTAGTGGAGACTAAAGACCTGCGGTGGCAGAGGCCCCAATGCCAAGGTTAAGGCTAATCCCAAGGCTGCCACCAGCAGTGAGGGTAGAGGCCAGAGGTGCCAGGCCCAACACTGCTGCTGGTAGCAGCAGAGGAGATAGCAGGCTGAGCCTCAGAGAGGTTGGCACTAAAGTGCCCTAAAAAGGCAGTCAAAGCTGTGGTGGAGCTTTAGAAAAGTGCCAGGGGGCCTCCAAGCCTTGGCTGCCATGGGGCTGTAACAGCAGGGACTGAGAACTGTAACAGAGCTAAGAGGCACTGAATGCTGATAGCCACTGGAACTCAGAACAGCCACCTCCAGTGGTTTTGTTTTTACTTTACAGATGATAAGAGGCTAAAAGATACAAGAAACTTGCTCTAAATCCCACAGCAAGGTAATGGGACTGCTAACATGTGTTTCTGGATTCAGGCCACTGTGACCTGTCCAAAGGCAAGAACCCTTCAGGGACACTGAACCCTCACAGAGGAGGAAATTCATGCACAGGAAACAGGGTGCAAGCTGAATTCTGTCAGCTCTCCTCCTGCTCAAAATCCATTCCTCCCTTTCTGCCCTCTCACCCAAAAGAGAAAGATCTGGGCAGTATATTGCATAATCCTTTTGTAGACAGTTATTTCCTATCAACTTTTTTATCATAAAATTAGAATCAAAACTGACACACCTGTCTTCCTTTTTTGAAAGGAAATAAAAACAGCTTTATATATATATAAAGGTTGGGCATGGTGGCATGCACCTGCAATCCCAGCTCTTAGGAGGCTGTAAACAGGTGGATCACTAGGAGTCCATGTAGTAGTGAGATCCTGAACACCCTGTAGAACTTTCCCTTAAAAAAAAGTTTCTTTCCCTTTCACAGTATCTATTATGTCTTAAAGTGTGCATGAATAAAATATTCTCCACATTGCATTACTAGTGGAAAAACCTAGATATTGAAAAGAATTTGGGCATCCATTTATATTATGTAAACCAATTTTAGTGAAGAACCTAGAAAGCTACAGACTATATTTTTAATAAAATCTAAGGATGTGGAGCTGGCAAGATAGCTCAGCAGTCTAAAGTACCTGCTTAGGCAATTGCAGGGACTTTGGTTCAATCCCTGGCACCACATGTTGCATCAGCCCCACCCCCCAGGGTTGGCTGAGCTGGACATAACATAAATGAAGTTTTTTGTTTTTTGTCTGTTTGTTTGTTTGCGGGACTGGGGTTCAAACTCATGACCTTGCACTTGCCAGTCAGGCACCTGTGCCATGGAGCTATCTCCCTGGACCCCCAAACAACAGTTTAGTATCATTTAGCAAGTAGGAATTTTCTCCTTCCAAAAAAGTTAATTCTGAAAAATATGGTTAAGTTTTAAAAGTTGTAATGTGTAAGGCTGGCCAGTTAGCTCAGCTGACTAAAGCGCAGGTGCAGCTACTGGGTTTGATCCCCAGCTGCGGTGCCAACCCTGCCTGACCCTGGGGCAAGCTGAGACAGAACTGAGACTGGGCTTGGTGGCACACGCCTGTAATCCCAGCCCTTGGGAGGCTGAAAACCAGAGGATCTCTAGGAGTCCTATCTGTGTATCGAGACCCTGTAGACCCTGTACTAAAATACAAACCCGGCAGGATGGCTCAGTGGTCTAAAGCGCCTGCTTAGGAAAGCTTGGGCAGCTGCAAGGACCGCAC
>PVJA010058590.1:0-10032 GCA_004027025.1 Myocastor coypus
AAGATCATTTGAGGGGCCCGGTGGGATGGCTCAGTGGTCTAGAGCGCCTGCTTGGGAAGGCTTGGGTGGCTTCAGGGACCGCGGTTCGATCCCCAGCACCACATGCTGCGCCAGCCCTGCCCTCGGGGTGGGCTGAGCCGGCCATAAAAATGAGTGAATAAACAAATAAAGGTTCTGAAACAAAAAAAAAAAAAAAAAAGAAACTACCACTTGGCCAACAACTTTTATAACAGTTTTCTTTCAATTCTCTGATTGCTGTGAAGGTACATCAAACAATACAGTGATCATCGTTGCAAAGTACTTCTGACTTAGAAACAACCGAAATAAAGACTATTTCACTTTCAGTAACCTGATTAGTGTCTCTTTTAACCTTCATGTCCAACATTATAGAACAGAAAATTCAAAGTACAGGGCTGAGGGTGTAGCTCAGTGGCAGAACGCTTGCCACATAGGGGTGAAAGCTTAGTTTTGACCCCATCTCTCTCTCTCTCTCTCTCTCTCTCTCTCTCTCTCTCTCTCTCTCTCTCACATACACACACACACACACACGCACACACACCTAAAGAACTGCTACTGCACAGAAGAGTATGCAAATATTCTTCACTTTCTAAGATAACAGCTGACTTCATTCGTTTTTTTTTTCTCCTTCGGTTAACTAGTGATTCAATTTTAATGTTTCACTCCTATGTGAGGAAAAACAAAAAACAGACTGAGCAAAATTGGTACCGTTAATTCAACGTATTTACTGGGCAGCCTCCTAATCAAACAAGCTCCCTTCCCGAACATGTTTACTCTTGCAAACCAGTTCACCAAGACAATGTGAGAAAGCGCCAAAAAGAAGAGTAGTTTGCAATCAAATCGACCGCAGTCCCTCTGAAAATCTGACTGACCCCTGGCAGAGTAGCAGGCAATGACAACCGCTACCCTCGCGAAGCATGACTGTGTCCTTCCTCTGTGCCCAGGGTCGCAGCGCCGAGGGGTCCCGCAAGCTGGTAACCTGGCCGGCCTTTCCCAGGCCCATCAGCCCCCACACCAGCTGCCCGGCTCCCAGCCCGAGCGATCCCTGGGCTGTGCCGCTGGGTCCTTCCCAGCTCAGGAACGCGGGCTCAGCGCCGGTCGGACCCAAGACACGGCCGGGAGAGGGGCCGAGGCGACATCCCTCATCTGCGATGGTCGTCGCGCTCACAAGCACGCGGGACAAGTTCTTACCGCAGCCGAGAGGCAGGCCGGGGGGAGGCGGCGCCCGACCCCACACGGGGCGAGAAGGCGCAGGCCACTGCGCAGACGGCGGTGACAGCGGTGGGGAACCCCGGCAGGCGCCCACGAAGCGCTGGGGTGCATGGGCGCCGCCATAGTGGGGACGCAGCAGCGGGCGGAGCGCGCGACCGCGACCCGGGACGGGCGGGACCACCAATCCGGCTCTCCGCCTCGGAGCCCTCGCTGGGGGTCGGGCTTCTGCGGCCAATAGGAGCGCGAGGGCCGGGCGGACCTCTGGGGTGACCAATGCGGGGCTGCGCCGCAGGCAGGGCGGGCACAGACCCGGACGGCCCAATAGACGCTGTGGGCCGACTTCTCGGCCCGCCCCTCCTGTCCGCGCGCAGACCCCTGTGGAGGATGCGCGATGCGAGGCGCTGCAACTGTGGCTTAGCCGCCTAGCGCTTGGGCCCCTGGTCTAGAAATCTTACGCCAACTCCGAGGCCTAGAGGGCTATCGAGCCTCCCCGAGGACCAGTCCCTTGAGAGCCTATTTGTTGTAGAGATTTGGGGCGCAGTGTATGTTGGCTGCGGTGATTCCACGCCGACGAATACGTCCACTGCTCAGGTCGGGAGCGCCAACCAGGCCGCTTGCTCAAGGCTCCGGATTTTAACGGGTCTGCGCAGTTCCGCGGGGTAAGAGGGCAGGAGGGCCCAGGCTGCTGTCGTCAGTCATCAGCTTAGAACCTCCTCGTTTTCGGTGCACTCGGTCCCCCTGCCCAACTGTATGCTTTTGAGCAGCTCCGGAGGTGTCTGCAGTATCCAGCTCTGCTCCCCTTATTAGAGCATCTTAGTCCTAGCGTTATGCACCTGGGACACAACTTAAAGCTGGATTTCTGAGAAGAGGGAAGAACTCTAAATTGCTGCCCTTGGATACTAACCCAAAGACCATACCCTACTTTAGAGGAAGGCTGTTTACCTTAGCAAAAATGGTTTTGGAGGAATCTGCACGGACCGGCAGGGAGGGGGGCAGATTTGACATGACTCCACTGGCCACGGAAGGGGAACTGCAAGCCAAGGGTAGGCGTTTGACCCGGTAGTACAGTAGGCTTGTAGCTCACTCACGTCCTGCGCCCAGGCCTGACTCCGTTTTGAGTCGGAAAGCCCCGTGACCCCTTTCCTGAAGGGCATTACGCTGGCACAAATTAAAAATGTGACGTTTAGAAAAATGGTTGGCTTTTCGGGCCCGGCAAGATGGCTCAGTGGTCTAAAGCGCCTGCTTAGGAAAGCTTGGGCGGCTGCAGGGACCACGGTTGGATCCCCGGCACCACATGCTGCGCCAGCCCTGCCCTCAGGGCAGGCTGAGCCGGCCATAAAAATAAATAAGCAAACAAAAGTTCGGAAACAAGAAAAAAAAATTCTTAAAAAAAAAAAAAAGAGCGCACGCCTGTAATCCCAGCACTTGGGAGGCTGAGGCAGGAGGATCAGTGCGAGTTCGAGACCAGCCTGGGCTACGAAAGTGAGCTCAAGGCCACCCTGAACTGCATAGCGAGACCCTGTCTCAAAAAGACAAAAAAAAAAAAAAAAAGAAAAGAAAAATGGTTGGCTTTTAAAATATGGTCTGTGCTGGACGTGGTGGCACACACCTGTGATTGTAGCACTTAGGCGAAGGCAAGAGATAGCAATTCAAGGCCAGACTGAATTACAGAGGGAGACCTCATCTCAAACATAAAATGCCTCTACTGGGATTAGATCAGGACGCCCACCCTGTAGGTTCTAAAGCAAAGCTGGGGGCAGTAAGGCCAGTGGGGAGGCCTGGGACCCAAATTTCTGTTCCTAGGGCCCAGTTCCACCCAGTTAAGTCCTGGGCCTGCCCCGCCTTCCCTGGGAGTCCCCAAATGAAGCACATTTCCTTGGCCCTGGGAGGGGATTAGAATATCTTTAAAACCTTTTGTTGCTCCATTCCCCCAGTTTGTACCAAGTAGTAAACCCCAAACCCCAGGGACACAAACATTGAGTAGCTGAGTTGACCTCAGCCTCCCAGGCAGCTCTGCAGTGCCCTAACCTGACTGCCCCTCTCTCTATCCTAGTGCTCTGTCGGGACACCCAACCAGCAGACTTCTGGCTAACTACAGGCAGCTCAGAAAGCAGCTTCAGGATCTCACTGGGAGATAGGATAAGCCCGCTGGTCTTGAAGCACCCAACAAACACTCCCTTTCCTTTAAATTAGCTTAGCAATGTGTGTGAAAGACAAAAGCTGCCATAGGCCTTACTCAGCTCAACAAAGATGTGTCAGATGGGATGGGAGATTAAGGTTTGAGATGACTCTGTGGTTTGGTCCCATTACCTTCTGGCCAGCTGTAACGTAGACGCAAAAGGTGCTCATAGCCAGAAAGGCCCTACTTGGATGGCTCACCACACTCTATTACAGAGAAAGGCTGGCAAAAAAAGACCCTGCTTTGCTGCTTCTTAGAATACCTATTCCCTGCTCGAGCTGTGACTCTAGATACACCCCAGCCTGACCCTGGGCCACTTGGGCTCCTTAGGGCAGACACATCCAATCCTCTGCTCAACACACTTTATTGCTAAGGACAAGGTAATGCACCAGTTTTCAAAATAATTTGGTTTATAGCGTTCATACGTAACAAAAAAAAGGGTATTATAAATCTGATTCTTGTATACATAGGGGATAAGTGTGAACCCTCCAATCCTGGGCCCAGGCAAACAAATTCATGAGGAGCAAAATCCTGTATAACCCCCTCAGTATTGCCCCTTTCCCCACCTCCCACCCTCAAATCAGGCCCCTCCCACCCACCCCCCTCAGACCAAGGGCATACCTATAATTGCTCTTGGCCTCCAGTGGCCCCAGTTCATCCTAACCCTCCCAGCCCTTGCGTGACTGCAATGTTCTATTCATAAATTTAACCCCAGGCTCTGCCTGCTTCCATCATTAAAGTCCTCCTTTGAGGGTATTCCCCATCCTCACCCTCTAATACTGTGCCACATAAGCTCTGTCCCCTAGAGTATTGTGGGCACACAGCCATGTTACCCCTATGTTCTCCTTCAAAGAAGAGCAAAGAGGTGGCATCAACTCCTTAGCCTAGACAGATAGCACATCCACCTCCTGCCAACTACCAGGGGCCTTTACTCAGCTTAGCTGAGAACAGAATTTCACATTTTGTTTGCCCTGTGTAGGCAAAAAAGAAAGTAAAGGCCAGGGGCTTGCAGGAGCTAGTCCAGACCACGCACACACACACACACTCACGCACACTCGCACACACATAAATATAAAAGGAATTGAGGAAAGTACCAGCACCTCTGCCTAGAGAGTACAGGTGATTGATTGGTAGGAAACTAAGTCCTAGGCCAGGATCAGGGCGACCTGCCCAGCTAGCACAGGTGACCTCTTCTGGCACTTGGGTCAGTGCAGCCACAGCATTCCAGTGCTCAGCTCCTCAGCTGGGAGATCAGCAGCTGCTGCCACATGTCCCAAAATGGCTTGTCTTTTCACTAGAGCAGAATGCAAAGAGGGTGGGGTAAGGAGGTGATGGGGTCAGTGACTTCATTCCTTTTCTTTTTACAACTTCACTTTTAGAGACTTCAGAGTTCCATGTGTCTGTTGTGCTGTGGAATACCAGCATGCTCTCATCACAATGTCTGAGAACCTGCTGGACCCTGGAAGCACCTACTCCATGATGGCCCGGTACAGCGCGGGTTCAATGTAATCTTCCCGATATCTGGAGTTGATGACTCGTTGCCGTTTCTTTTCTTGCTTAACCTCTTTCTCCGTGAAAATTTCATTGAAGCGCATGTCTGAGGCCACTGACTGCAGGAGAATAGGTAAGCCAAATCATCACTTTACAATCAGTTCTCCTAAGGAGAAAAAAAGTGACATACCCCTGCTGTGTTCCCTCCTGCTCCTGGGAGCCAGTAGCAGACAGAAAACATACTCACCAGTCTAGACTTGACTCTCTTGGGAAGCTCTTCATCCAGCGTATATACGTCATCTCTCTTAACCACAAGCTGTGAGCCATCCTCAAACTCTACCTGCCAATGACATAGAGGCCTTTTGGCTAGGGTATTTTTGTTGTTGTTGTGTTTTGTTTTTCTGGGGTTTTGTTTGTTTGTTTGTTTGTTGAGTTTCCCTTGTCTACTCTATGAGAATGATAATTTCCTATAGCCAAAGGAGGACATTATAGCACTAATGTAAGGACTGCCAGGTCTGAAGCCACATTAGTGAATGATCAGTGGAACACAGCTAGCTCTAAAAATGCTGTTACCAATCCACAGTAGTTCTCTCCAGAGCAAAGACTTGTTAAGAATTAATCAAGAACTGCATACCCCTAGCAGGAACCTTTTAATACCTGGTACATCTGGATGGGGTGGGAAGCCACAAATTTAGCTCCATAGACTTGGCCATCTGTCCATCTGACTTGGACCACTTCTCCTTCAGCAGGAGGACCCAACTGGAGGCAGTCATGGCTCTGAAAAGAAAAAAAGAATAATGAAAGGAAAGTCCACTTGAACACAATGGTAAGTGACATCTATTCAGGGAAAAATGGGCCACTATAGATTATACTCCTGCTTGAACACTCAAGCAGGCGACTTACTTGGGTCTGAAAGATACAATAAAAACCTACTTGAGAGTTACAATCTACCTTACATCTATTCATCCTGTTTCTAGGTGACAAAATAAACAGCTATGATGAATTTAGCATAGCATAGGAGGCAGATGTCAAAAATCAGTAATCCTCAGATCCACTCATCTGTTTTCCAGGGCTCTTCCATGAAGAAATGCTAGATGTATACTCAGAACTTAAGAAAGGTGTTTTTTTTGTTGTTTTGTTTTGTTTTATTTTGTTTCGTTTTGTTTGTCTTTTTGAGACAGGGTCTTGCTATGCAGTTCAGGCTGGCCTTGAGCTCACTTTTGTAGCCCAGGCTGGTCTCGAACTCGCACCAATCCTCCTGCCTTAGCCTACCGAGTGCTGGGATTACAGGCGTGCACCAGCACGCCCAGCTCAAAAGGTGTTTTTAAAATACAAGTAGGGTATGAGAAAAAAAAAAAAAAAGGCAAAGTTACCTACATGTGTATTTTTTTTCCCCAGAACCGGGGATTGAACTCAGGCCCTTGTGCTTGCTAGGCAAGTACTTACTCTACTGAGCTATCTCCCCAGCCCTTTTAATTTTTTTTTTCTACATAGGTCTTGACACAGTATGTTTAAACCTTTTACTTCTTCTTAAAAAGGCTACCTTTAAGATTTATGTTCAGCTATATCCCAACTTAAGCCTTGGTACAGTTACAGTGATTGAATAAAGGGACAGACATGGGGAAAAACTGCCCTAAAAAGAATACATTACAGGGCCCGGCGGGATGGCTCAGTGGTCTGAAGCGCCTGCTTGGGAAAGCTTGGGCAAGCTTGTGCGGCTTCAGGGACCGCGGTTCGATCCCCGGCACCACATGCTGTGCCAGCCCTGCCCTCAGGGCAGGCTGAGTCGGCCATAAAAATGAGTGAATAAACAAATAAAATAAATAAAATAAAAAATTAAAAAAAAAAAGAATACATTACAGAAATAGGGCAGTGAGTCTGAAAAGTTGTAGATGTCTAACCTCTACAAACACTATACTGTGTGAAAAAATTGGAAAAGGTTCATCCTGTCTTGATATTTCCTGAGGAAAACCAGCTTTATACTGTGTTGCTAATTGATTTATGAGCAAGTAATCAAAAAAGCAGAAATTAACATGATCTTAATAAATCATTTAAGTTCACTGCAATTCTGTCTCACCTCCCACATCAGAAGTTCTCAAAAGTGTGGGCCACAAACTTCTGAGCTTTCTGAGACATCTGTAGGAAATGTGTGGTCATGACCAACTTCATAACATTAAGACCTAGCCCTTCTCATCACGTTGGCATTGGCAGTGATGACACAGTATCTGTGAATTACTAGTCATGTGCAGAGTCTGGTCAGCAGAAGCTCTACCAGCCATTATTGCACTCTTCACCATTCTGCATGTGAAATTTAAGGAGAGAAAAAAAAAGGAACAAGTTTCATATAAATATATTCCTTGGGCCAGGGAGATAGCTCAGTAGAATAAGCACTTGCCTGGCAAGCGCAGCATCCTGGGTTCAATCCCCAGTACCGCCAAAAAAAAAAAAAAAAAAAAAAATTCCTTGATGAAGCAGAAAAAAATTCTGTTACACATCAGGGCTTGGATGCTTGCATAATTACAGTACTCATAACACTGGGAGGGTGGCTTCTATTGCCTAGCATGCTCAAGGTCCTGGATTTGATACCCAGCAAGAAAGAAAACAGGAAGGGAGGAAAAGAAACCCACTATGTAACCGAGTTGTGAGATGCACTAGCTGCTATTTTCATGGAATTCCAGCATTATTTGAAGGAGGAAAAAAAAAAGAACATGACCAACTGGTTACTGAGATTGGGCATTTGGTAGGCATCTGCCTGCAAATGAATGAAGTGAGTCTGTCACTCGAGGAAAACAACAGATAATATCTACTGACAGTAAAATTTAAGCTTTCAGGCAAAAATTAGAATCTTAGAAAAAATGACATCATCACTGTGAGCTTGTTTCCCTGAACTTAGAATCTGAGATGAGTGACATGAATGAGTGTGACTTTCTGATACTGACACAAAATTTAACATTATTTGCAAATCTCCATAGCACAATAACTTACAAATGATCATTGAATGGTGTTAATTTTTTACGAGTGAAAGAGCCCATCTAAGCGTAAGACAGACTAGCATATTTTAATATGCTGATTATAAGAAGATTATAAAAGTTGATTGACCTACTATGAGGTTCCACATTCACCTAACTTAAAAACTATTAGCAGCTCAGCAGAAGCACCACATCTATAATCCTAGCTACTCAGGAGGCTAAGCAGGAGGATCAGAAAATTCAGGGCCAGCTGGGGCAACTCCGTGAGGCCTTGTCTCAAAATAAAAATTTGTTGCAAATGACTGAGGATACAGCTCAGTGGTAGAGGACTTAGCTACATGTGCAAGGTCCTGGCTTTCATCTCTGGTACCACAAATGGGTAAATAAAAAGCAAAACAAAAACAAAATAATCCTGCCACTAGTTGAGTTATGGTGGAGAATGTGAGAAGAATTAATTTGGGAGCTTTCATCAGGAGGAGCATGGGGAGTTCGAGACCAGCCTGGGATAGGGTGTTGAATATCAGCCTAAACTGCATTGTGAAACCCTGTCTCAAATGGCTGCCTTTGGCTCACTTTTGTATTAGAAAAGTTATTTTTGTTTAAAAAAATTAATCATACGTAACTCATAAAAACAAACTTTGGAGTCCTCAGTAACTTTTTTTTGAGACAGACTCAGCCTTAAATTAGCAATCCTCTTGCCTCAGTCTCCCGCAAGTAACTCTTAGAAAAGGAAGTCCTGGGTTGTTGTTCTCTTTTTTAGAAATAATAACCCTTCCACCTCTAGGGGCTGATATATGAAGAAAAAGATAAAACGCTCTCCACAAAAACACTCTCCACATACAACCTAGCACAGTACTTGGTGGACTATGGGAACTTAATAAATCCTAGCTGTGCTACTGTGGTGAGCACCATTATTCTTATAATGATACAAGTCCACCTTGAAATAATCTACATACTTTCAACAGTTAAGTCGTGGTATATATATATATATATATATATTTTTTTTTTTTTGTCTTTTTGAGACAGGGTTTTGCTATGCAGTAGAGGCTGGTCCTGAGCTCAGTTTTGTAGCCCAGGCTGGTCTCGAACTCGCATCAATCCTCCTGCCTCAGCCTCCTGAGTGCTGGGATTACAGGCATGAGCCACCACGCCCTAAGTCGTGGTATAAATGGGAACTATCCAATTTATTCACGGAAGAAATGGCTGATCTCTTCTACTTTAGTGCTTAGTCTAGCATCAGGAGAAACCTGAGCAAAGTCCCAGGCAGTATCTCTGCTGTCTCACTGCTGACATCATATGCATACCAGGGCAGTTCCCACCAGTCTAGCCCCAAAGGCCTCAACTGTAAATAGCCAAGAGTAGACTCTACATCTGCTAAGATAGTATGGTAGGAAAAAGAACTGGATAATCATCCAAAAATCATATAACTCTAAGCACTGAAACATGTACAATTTGATACCAAAGCCTGGGCTTTTCTACTTATTCCTTAGGTGCCTTTGAAGATAGTCTGACAAAAACACATGTGTAGTTTAAAGAACTACAGAACACACTGATTTCCATGAACCTCTAGGGACAGCAGTGTAGTATACAATTTTCCTTGCAAGGAAAGCTGAGTACAAATATGTCCTTCTGTCTAGGGACAACTAAAGAACCCATAGGCCCTAAGAGTATAAGGTAGGCACACCCACAGTCAGCCTTCCAATTGGACCTACAAATTCCTCAGTCCCAAACTGCCAGAGAAGCAGCTTGCAGACATTACCACTATGTCCTCAGGATATAGATTGTCACTGAAGGAGCCATCATCAAAGTTGACTTCATAGAAGGTCTCAGTGGTGAGCCTGACCACTTCACACTGGTAGAAGCGTCCATTCTTATGCTTGCTGATAACCTTCTGGCCAGCAGTGATACTCTGCAAGGCCCCCTTTGCACGCTGAAAGAAACAGGCTTGGGTTAGTCACAGAATGTGCTTGCTGGGCCTGGCAAACAAAAATCACTAGGTTCCTTTAGCCAAAGAAGATAGGTATAAGAATAAAAAGTTAAGCCGGGCGTGGTGGCGCACGCCTGTAATCCCAGCACTCGGGAGGCTGAGGCAGGAGGATCGGTGTGAGTTCGAGACCAGCCTTGGCTACAAAAGTGAGCTCAAGGCCAGCCTGAACTGCATAG
>PVJA010058591.1:0-10000 GCA_004027025.1 Myocastor coypus
AGCAGTGGTGCTGAGGGGCTCAGCTATGTGCAGGGATCAGGGGCAGACAAAATGCCAGAGGGATGTAAGGCCAAATTAATGTTTTAAAAATCACCTCAACCCCTCCCTTGACCATGCCAAGAACCATCGTCTCTCTAATCTACAATGTGCTCAAGACCTTCATGGAGATGAATGGGAAGCTGTTTGATGAGCTCACGGCCTCCTACAAGCTGGAAAAGCAGCAGTGAGTGCTGGGGAAAAGAGCAAGAATCTGGGCCTGGGATTGAAGGGTACAGAGAGGACTCCCCCAAGCTTTCAGTCAGGTGTCCCCAGTTCCCCTTCATGTTCATGCATGTGCTGAGCTGTCCTATGCCAGCTTCCCACTGCATCCTCTAGTCCTTCTTCCCTGTAGTTCTCAAGGACAGTCCTACTGTGACTCTGTGGCTTCCTCCCCCACAGCCAGACCAGCTCCTGTGCTGCATGAGTGCAGATTGGGCACAGTCTCTCCTCAGCACTGCCCTAACAGAGTTGCTGTACAATATGGTTCCAACCCTTACCCTTGGCGGCAGGGGATGATCAGGGAGGTTGTACTTGGGAGCCCTGTCTGAGGCAGCTGTATCGTCTTCTCTCTCCAGGGAGCAGCAGAAGGCCCGGGAGCGCCAGGAACTGTGGCAAGGATTGGAGGAGCTGCGGCTGCGCCGACTACAGGGGACCCAGGGAGCCAGGGAGGCCCCTCTTCAGAGGCTCACACCACAGGTGGCCACCAGTGGGGGTCAGAGCTAGAGCCCCTAGAAGTGGAGAAGCTAAGCCCAGAGCTTTTAGTCCCTCCATCCCTTCTGCCCAGGGGCCCAAGAGGGACACATCTGGCCCTGGCCTTGCCGGTGTGGGCCCTGAGGACTCCCTGGCCAGCCCAGCATGGGCAGCTTGCACTGGGGAGATAAGAAGACAAGATGGTGGTCTTGGCAGCAGAACTCTCAGGCCCTTTGCAGCAAGACTTGACCAGGGCTGGCTCAACTGGGAAGCTGCCACCAGGGCTCTGGCCTGTCCATAGTGCTGGTCTTTGAGGCAGGCAGGCTCCCACCCTGCTCCTGCCCAGGGCTGGGGCTCACAGCAGCTCACCTGCCTCCACCTTGGGTGGGTGCCATATCCTTCCTCATCTCCACTGTGGGACCTGGGGTCTATTTATTCTGCCCAACTCACCCCCAACACAGACATTGTCCTGGCCCTGGAGCATCCTCCCCTCTACTCCTTCGCCCTGTCTTTCCTTGTCCCCTTTTTATTTATTGGGCAGGGGGAGGGGTGAGGGCACAGGCAAGAAAAGATTCACAGTGTCCTGGGGTGAGGGGGGGGTCACAGTAATCACAGTCTATCCTCTTCTGCTGCCTGAGGGTAGAGACTTAATAAAGAGTGAAACTCAAGAGTTGCTTGCTTTATTTAGGGGCAGGGACAAGAGACTGGATAGAAGGGTCAGGCAGAGATGAAGAGGGAGAAACCCCTCTTCTGAGGAGGTGGTCATTGTGAACTACTCAAAGGGTCAGAGATGAAGTAGCTTTTCATTTAAACAATCCCACAGCAAGTAGATAGCAGGCCTAGAACTAGTGGCTAGAAGCGTGAGAGGCGGCACATGTCACACTGGCAGGCTCTGGCTGTGAAGACCTCAAGCTCCCTGCTCCAGTTACCTGCACACTGCAGCTGCACCTTCACCTGTGGAAGAGGAAGTCCACGTTGGTCCTGCTCCTGGGCCATCTTAGAGCCTTTCTAGTCTCCCACAAGCTGGCACCCTTGCTGGGCTCAAGTGCCCCTCACCTTCTTCAGCCCATGGATGGTGCAGCACTGAGAGATGGAGGTGATATTGTGCCGATAGCCACTGGCCACCAGCACAGAGTAGCGGGAGGGGAATGCACTAGACTCACAGTGGCCCACACAGGCCTGCACTGCATGGGAGCCATGGCAGGTTCCTTGGCGGTCACTTCGTACTGTCACGTTGAAGGCTGGAAGGAAACAGGCAAGCAGAGACGCTTCTCTACAAAGGCTGCCTCCATGTGGATGTGACTGCTCTCAATCTGTTAACTGCCCTCTCCCGTTGCTCCTGACCCTCTGGTCCCGAGGTACTCACGATGCAAGTGACAGCCCGGGATGGCTGTCTCCAGACTCCCATCAGAGACTGCCAGGACTAGCAAGCAGAGGAACAGGGCTCCAGGGGATGCCACTGGCATCTGAAAAGGTGGGTGGGAAGGGAGCTGGGCAAGTTCTGAGGGCCTGCAGTGAGTAAACAAGCAGGGCCATTTAGTATTTGTGACTGGGAAGGCTGTCCTGAAGGGCTGTGTCCTGACTGCCTTGGACTGAGGTCACTGGCTAGGACCTGTATGTCAGCCCTCTGCTCTGTGATTCTCCCCTGGAACTTCCTGAACCATCTGGACTGCAGATACTGTCCTCCTTCCACCCTTCGGCATCTGCCCACCCCTCTGCCCTCTGCACCTCTGCCCTCCAGCCCTGGGGGAACTCACCAATCAGCCAGCAAACACCAGCAACTCTGGCTGGCAGGACCCCAGTGCCTCCTGCTGGCTTTGCATTGCAGGCTACAGCTCTCCAGGGTTTTATTAGTAAGTACTCTGGAGCCACGCCCCTCAGAGATCAGCTTTCTGAGAAGGCTGTCTCCCAGCTGAGGATTCAGAACAGTTCTACCTGGAAGATCCTGTTCTGACACTTGGTTCTCAGAGAGGACACTGCTGCTTTCTGTTGCCCTTTGTCTAAAAAGCTGCCAAGGGTCCCGGGGGGAGGGGGGAAAGCGAGATGTAGAAAAATGTCCAGGGGCTGGTGGAATGTGTGGCATATGCTGCTGGGAAAGAGGAATCAATCTCTTGGCCACTTCATTCCTCATTCCTCTTTTCTGTATGACCTTGGGCACAACCTTGGGCACGGGCACTCCCTGTTGAGGCCCTTACCACCCCCAGGCTTAGAATTACTAAATTTATCCTGGCTGTCTCATACTGACTATAGATGAAAGAGACTGAGAATCCCTTTCCAGATTTTTCTGGACAGGGGAACTCGCAGGTAGGTGATACAAAGTCATGAGGCCTAGGGAAATGAGTTGTCAGAGCCTCCAGACCAACATCAAGTGGATATCTTTTTGTGTCCTGGTCAGCTACAGAATGGGACTCTGAGCTACAGGGTCCTTCTAGCCCCTGGAATAACAAGAGACTTGTTCCTAAAAGAGTCTAAAATAGGGGCTAGGGGGCCCGGCAGGATGGCTCAGTGGTCTAAGGCGCCTGTTTGGAAGGGCTTGGGTGGCTTCAGGGACCACGGTTCTATCCCCGGCACCACATGCTGCACTAGCCGTGCCCTCAGGGCAGGCTGAGCCAGCCGTAAAAATAAACAAACAAACAAAAGTTCTGAAACAAGAAAAAATAAATAAATAAAAAAATAAAATAGGGGCTAGGGAGATAGCTCAGTAGAATAAGCACTTGCCTGGCAAATGCAAGATCCTGAGTTCAATCCCTGCTCCTGCCAAAAATAAAAAATAAAAGAGCCTAAAACTGTCAACCTTAGAAAAGCTGGCGATTCGGGGAAGCTCTAGTTTTTTGTTTTGTTTTGTCTTTTTGAAACAGGGTCTCGCTATGCAGTTCAGGCTGGCCTTGAGCTCACTTTTGTAGCCTAGGCTGGTCTCAAACTCTCACTGATCCTCCTGCCTCAGCCTCCCAAGTGCTGGGATTACAGGCATGCACCACCACACCCGGCTAAACCTCTAGTTTTGTGAGGCTACTGAGGCTCAGAGAAGGAAGATTACTAGAAGTCACACAAGACTGGGAGTGGTAGTGCACTCCACAAAAATCCCAGCATTCAGGTGGCTGAGGTTCAAGGCCAACTTAGGCTACATATTGAGTTCAAAGTGTTATAGGCAGCTGAGTTAGAAGTATTATAGGCAGTCAGACAGGGCCAGGCCCTCAAGGACAACATGGAAGATGAGGTGACTCTACAACTAGAGACAGACACTCCTTCACTGTGGGCCAGATCTCAAGACAGGAGTAATTAAAAGCAACTAAGTAGTTCCTTAAAGATGGGCATCAGGGATTGATATGCTAAATAAGTATGGATCACCTCCTTAAAAGATCCTAAAAAGAGTCACAAGCCCAAGCTTAATAGGTGGTGTTCTTTTTTTTTTTTTTTGTCTTTTTGAGACAGGGTCTCACTATGCAGTTCAGGCTGGCCTTGAACTCACTTTTGTGGCCCAGGCTGGTCTCAAACTCACATTGATTCTTCTGCCTCAGCCTTCCAAGTGCTGGGATTACAGGCATGGGCCACCATGCCCAGCAATAGATGGTGTTCTTGCCTGCTTGCTACATGACTTGCCTTCCCATTGGATCCTGATATTAATCAATTTTACTGAGAAATGGTGCTTGTAATCTCATTGGTTGGCCAGTCTTTGTCCCACCTCATACCGACCTAAGCGAGTTCCCATGTCTTCTCTATAAAAGTCCCTGGAAGAGACAGCTTCCGGGGGACACCTGCTTGGGACCCCCTCCTTTCCCTCTCTTGGACAGGAGCTTTCTTTCCCTCAATAAATATGTTCTGCTCATTACCTCCATTTGTTCCTAAAATTCATTCTTTGGTTTTAGAGAACATGAACTCATCCCAGGTACTTTTCAGGTTGGGGAACGGTTTTCTCTATATCATTTGGAGGTTCCTTACTGGAGGTCATGCACCGCAGATCAGTTTTTCCTTCCTACATCATTAGGTCATCCTGGAATAGCTGGGGAGACCATGTCTCAATAAAAGTCAAAAAGCTAATCAATGTTTGGGCTGATGTAGCGCTCAAATCTGCAGTCCAGTCATGGTCACAGGAATATATTAAGGTGGGAGGAAACCACAGTTGGCAGTAGCCAGAGGTATTCTGCAGCTATACCTTTCAGCAACTTTGGCTAGCAGACTATGCTTAGGGTAGCAGCCTCGGGTAATGAACAGAATTTGAGAGGAATTATTCCCAATGTTGCTAATCTCAAACCAAAACCCTAAGACTTCCCCACTGGTGCTTCCTCAGCTCAAATCCTGGTTTTCCCTTGCCAGTTCCTCCTACCATCTATTCTCTCTTTTCTTCTTGCCAAAGCAGAGGTAGCGAGCAAGGGGATTCAGAGGGACCACAGTAGTCCAACTGCCAGCCTCTCCTCCCTATAA
This sequence comes from Myocastor coypus, assembly GCA_004027025.1. Taxonomy (NCBI): domain Eukaryota; kingdom Metazoa; phylum Chordata; class Mammalia; order Rodentia; family Myocastoridae; genus Myocastor; species Myocastor coypus. The sequence goes on from PVJA010058591.1 coordinate 5,152, forward strand.
TCTCCTCTGGTAGGAGACAGGTGGTAGATGTAAACCTTTGGAAAGGGTTCATTACCTCACAGGCTAGCCCATGCTAATATTGGATGTCTTTAATAGTTAAATGTGATTCCTCTGTCCTGAGCTAAAAGGAGTTCCCCTAAATTTCCACTGATGCTCTGAGGTCACACTGGCTTCTAGTGAATCTGATTTGTGTACTGCTAAGGAATCTGAGGGAGAAATAGGTTGGAATCATGTTCTCTATGGCAAGGCTTCACGCTGGGGCCAAACCAAGCTGGGTTGGGACAGGGATCATTTCTTTGGGGGCAGCAGGGTTCAGGGAAGTGGGTCTTTTTTTTTTTTTTTTTTTTTTGTCTTTTTGAGACAGGGTCTCACTATGCAGTTCAGGCTGGCCTTGAGCTCACTTCTGTAGCCCAGGCTGGTCTCAAACTCACAGTGATCCTCCTGCCTCAGCCTCCCAAGTGCTGGGATTACAAGCGTTTGCCACCATGCCTGGCTAGGGAAGTGGCTCTTGCATAACCTCATTTCCTGGACCCTGGCAGCAGAGTTCAAGGTCAGGTATCCATTGTGACCCTAGATGCAGCCACTAGGTGCCAGGGTAAGTTTTACACATTGCATTTCTGTATCTTAAGGGAAGAGTTTGTTCTCTCAATCTGTTTCACTAAATTCAATCAATAATTCTTAATAAATAATTTATTGACATTAGGATCCTAATGCTGGAGACAAAAGACTTAAGCTGGCCCTCAGAGTAGTGAAATTCTTAAGAATTCAGCATTTTAGAAAGTTCCATTCCTTTTCCAGTGTTTTAAATAGGTGTAGGCAGGGGAAATCCACTCAATTATAAAGGGACAAAGGTCAGGATAAACCCACAAGAGAACTTGTCCGGAGCCATCACCTCCATGATGGAGGGGTCATAAGAAAAGGATGGAGCTGGGAGGAGTGGTGGCTGGGGAGGAGCTGCTGCAAGAGAAGATCTTCTCTCAGTAGCTGTCACAGTATCTGGGCTGCTCATTGGCTGTTCTTCTTGAAGAAATACCGAAATGGAAAGAGAGCGCTGTAGGAATGAGAGCAGAGGAAGCTGAGACCAGAGGTTCCCTTTCCCGCTGCCTGCTTCCCATTAGTGCCTCATTAGCCAGGCCATTTTGCTCCTGGGAGCCACTGAATGGAAATTCAAGTCTGGAACAACATTTGAGAAGGTACCCAAATTAGATTATGACTGGGAGAGGAAAAAAAGGACAAAGAATTGCAGTAGGATGGTTGAGTTCTGGATAGACAAAGGGATTTGCTAACTCCTCAGAAAGGACTCTGAAGATACCATCTAGATTCGCAGGGGAGAATGGAAATGAATTTGATAACCAAATAAACTGAATAACCCCAACAATGTTTATGGAACCAAGCCTTATCCTGGGCACATCAGGGTGAGAGTGAAATGTGCAAAAGTGAAAGCCAGTATAGATGCACATCTATAATCCTAGCACTTGAGAGGCTGAAGCAAGAGGCTTGCAAGACTAAGCCAGCCTGAGCTACATGAGTTCAAAATTAGCCTGGAGTACACAGTGAGACCTTGTCACAAATAAAGAATAAGATACATTCTTCATTAAATTCACAACTAGGGCCCTTGTTTTCAATCTCATTTCTATCTTGTATCTTAGATGTAACTGAGAGATCTCTACAACTGATCAGCTTTTCTCTCTGTTCTCAATTCTCTGTGAGATGCAGCAAGGCAAGCTCTGGAATCTGTTCCTGCTCAGGCTGTGGGACTCTGTGGTGGCAGGGGGAAGGCTTGTCTTACCTTAGAAACCCAAAGAAACCTTGGATTCCTAGCTCTTTGGAAGGAGGAGAGTTGTTCTGCTGCAAAGGTGGAACAATTGCCCCTGGCAGGTTGTGTCCCCATTTAGAATCTGTAAGGAAAACAGAAAAAAAAGGTGTCGGTCAAGGAAAGCTTTCATGTTAGTAGGATGGCAGTGCAGCCTCACACCAAGATTTAAAGCCAGATGAATTGTTTCTCTGACCTTTCTGATTTTATTTTAGCTCAATAGGATACTATTTTGAGTATTTTCAAAGTCAGAATCATGAGCTGTTTACACAGCTGAAGTCCCTGCCATCACCACAGCCAGTGTGCTTTTACATGAAATGATGACTTGTCATGGACTTCATGATGAAGTCCAATCCAAAATGAATCCCATACTGGGTAAGATAAGCAAGGAAGCCTATACATGCTCAGGTTTTGTAGAAGACCCAGTGTGTGTGCATGTGTGTGCATGTGCGTGTGTGCGTGTGTTCTGAGATATGGCAGGGATCGCACTCTGTAATATTTATTTATTTTTGTCTTTTTGAGACAGGGTCTCGCTATGCAGCTCAGGCTGGCCTTAAGCTCACTTTTGCAGCCCAGGCTGGTCTCGAACTCGCACCGATCCTCCTGCCTCAGCCTCCCAAGTGCTGGGATTACAGGCGTGCGCCACCACACCCGGCTTCACTTCTGTAGCACAGGCTGGTCTCGAACTTGCACTGACCCTCCTGCCTCAGTCTCCCAAGTGCTAGGATTACAGCACCATGCCCAGCTAAAAGATGATTTTTTAAAAATTTTTTATTTTTATTTATTTATCTTTCTTGTTTCAGAACCTTTGTTTGTTTATTCACTCATTTTTATGGCCTGCTCAGCCCGCCCCAAGGGCAGGGCTGGCGCAGCATGTGGTGACGGGGATGGAACCGCGGTCCCTGAAGCCACCCAAGCTTTCCCAAGCAGGTGCTTTAGACCACTGAGCCATCCCGCCGGGCCCCTGAAGGATGAGTATTAAAAAAGAAATATAAATTTCCCAGAGCCTACCCTGTTTCTGGACATCAGTGGTATCAGAGGCTACAGTCATCCACCTCTCTTGCTGGGATTTTCTTTTTCTGTCCTAATAAAAAGAAATCAAGAAAAGTCTTAAACTTACTCTGACCAAACTTGTATGCTATTTTCTAGAAACTATTTTCACAGCACTGGGGCCTGGCTTCTGATTGCCTGGACAATAGATAGATAGATAAATAGACAGACAGACAGATAGATAGATAGATAGATAGATAGATAGATAGATAAATAGATCGATCTATCCTCAAACCAATCTACATTTATCTTACCATCCGCTACTACTCAGTGCCTCCTGCTATTGCTAACAGAATACTGAGGTTTCAGAAACCAGGAGGAACTGGTACGTCAGAGAAAGTATAATCTGCAGGGTTTCCAAGCTACCCTACCCATTTCTACAGAGGGCTGTGGCTGCTGACAAAGACTTTAGCAGAGTAGCTGGCTATTGTCAAGGAAGTCTACAGGGAAAGTGACATGCAGATGGGCCCTGGATAAGTGAGTGGGATTTTGCTGCAGCACAGAATGAGGAGCTGGTCAGTGAGAGCAGGGTTCTAGAAAGTGATATGACAGAAAGGGTGTAATGCCATAAAAGAGTAAATATGATAAGAATTAGGGCCGGGGAGATAGCTCAGTAGAATAAGCACTTGCCTGGCAAGCACAAGGGCTTGAGTTCAATCTCTGGAAAAAAAGAAAAAAAAAAGAAAGAAAGAAAGAAAGAAAGAAAGAAAATGTCCTCCCTGCTGGAGCTGGGGAAATAACTCTATGGTATAAGTGCCTGCCAGCAAGTATAAGGTTGTGAGTTCAAACCCCAGTCCCACAAAAAAAAAAAAAAAAAGAAAAAAAAAAAAGAATGGTTGGGAAGAAATATGCCAGCCAGGCATGGTGGAGCATGCCTATAAATCCCAGCACTCAGGAGGCAGAGGTAGGAGGGCCAATGGGAGTTCAAGACCAGCCTGGTGGTCTAGAAAGTGAGCTCAAGGCCAGCTTAAGCTGAAGAGTGAGACCCTGTCTCAAAAATTTATTTTTATATTTATTTATTTGTATATTTATTTATTTTTTTTGGTGGGACTAGGGTTTGAACTCACGATCTTGCACTTGCCAGGCTGGCACTCGTGCCACAGAGCTATCTCCCCAACCCCAATTTAAAATTTTTTTAAGGGGCTGGGGAGATAGCTCCGAGGCACAAGTGCCTGCTGGGCAAGTGCAAAGGTCGTGAGTTTGAACCCTGGTCCCACAAAAAAAAAAAAAAAAAAAAAAATTTAAAAGGGAAAAATAAGGGGCTGAGGAGATAGCTCTGTGGCACAAGCACCTGCCTGGCAAGTGCAAGGTCATGAGTTTGAACCTTGGTCCTGCAAAAAAAAAAAAAAAAGGGAAAAATAGAAAGATGACTATAGCTTTAGAGGCCAGCACAATACAATGTGTGATTTTAATATTTTTTCATGTGCTACTGATTGTTAGAAACTCCTTTGTACTTTGAAAAGGACACCTTGGGGCTGGGGAGATAGCTCCGAGGCACAAGTGCCTGCTGGGCAAGTGCAAGGTTGTGAGTTCGAACCCTGGTCCCACAAAAAAAAATGAAAAGGACACCTTATAACTTGGCTCAAGGTCCTCAACAATTCCCAGTAAATACCCTCCACTGCCAGAAATATGGCAGCCATATTTGCTCTCAGACTCTTTTTCAGCTGGCCACTATCCTTACCCAGCAGTGCCTGAGGGCCTGGCTGCTTGTGGTGCTGATGGTGAGTCTGCTGTCAGGGGAGAAGCCTGTGCAAGAGTGGGCTACAGGAGGTGGACTGATTGGTGGTGGGCTCTAAGGAAAGTTCTCCAGTATAAGCTTTAGGTTAGAACTGTAGGTCTTTCAGAGGTGAGCTTTTTAATGAACCTGTCAGAGTCCAGACCACAGAGCCTTAGATCCCTAAGTCATATTCTCTTTTCTTTTTTGAAGGAACACTACCATTTTTTAACTGTATGTATGTATGTATGTATGTATGTATGTATGTATGT
>PVJA010058592.1:0-10029 GCA_004027025.1 Myocastor coypus
TCTTTTTTTTTTTTTTATGTCTTTTTGAGACAGGGTCTTGTTTGTTATACAGTTGAGGCTGGCCTTGAGCTCACTTTTGTAGCCCAGGCTGGTCTCGAACTCGCACCAATCCTCCTGCCTCAGCCTCCCGAGTGCTGGGATTACAGGGGTGAGCCACCACGCCCGGCTACTCTTGTCTTGAGATTTGGCCCACGGCGGAGGAGTATCCTCTTAAACATGTATGGGCCAAATAACATCAGGGGAATACTTATGAATGTAGTCAAAATGATTTTTACCAAGTAAACAGTCATGACTTTAACAAAGATGGCAAAGATAGGGTCTGGCAACCTCACCATTTTATATGCCATTGATTTGACATCTAATATTTGAGACATTACCAGAAGGATCTGGAAGGTAGTGTTTTTTAGGTCTATTAGCAGAGGTCTCTTAAACATGGGGTTTAATCTTTTATGGCTATTGGGTATTATTTTAAATAAACTGGCCTTTCATGTTTTACCAACTCTAGTATTATTTGGGCCACGTGAATTGCCAGAAATAGGGAAAACAGTGAGTGCTCTCCAGTTTGGGGCCACTGGCTGGGTAACTACTGATGCATCTGTATGAGCATCTATTAAGTTTTAATAGGCTTTCTCTTTACATTGGCAGTTAACATGGGTTCTCTCAGGCTGAGAGGCAAAGACCCATGACCATCTCAATCTGAAACTTTCTCTGACTCATCCATGTTTCATCATGAACAGTTTCTTTTTCCCTCTCTAGCAGCTTTGGACATCTATTTGAAATGTCCCTTCTCTCTGTCCAGTTTTAACTGGCCTTCATTTTAGGCTGCTAGTATCACCATGTTTATTTTCCATCTATAATTCCATTCTGTATCCTTTCTACTATGAAACACTTCAACTCAAATTCATTCCTGTAAACCATTCTAACTTCTGTAGCCTGTGTCAGATGTATGGGGCCCACTGAATAAGGTATAACTTTTTGGTTTTAAGGCCTCCTGCACGCAGCCCTGCTCAAGGAAGGTAGGGGCAATTTTCCCAATCGTGGATTTTATGACACAAGATTAGACTGATAGAGGAAGCATCTTTGAGGCATTGTCTTGCCCAAAGAACGTGAAGATAGCTTCCCTTGTAATGAGGCAGAAAACCTGAAAGACTCAGTTTAGCTGGGCTGTATGAGATAGATAGCTAAGGCCTTGTTATATCTCTATAGGCAAAATCTGGTGGATCCTAGCAAAAGGGATATAAATGTAATCAGGCATATTTACTATAAGTTTTACCTGTACCATTACTTGGGTTTTGGTATCTTTTAGGAAACAATGAATTTGAGAGATTATCACATGCATAATCAAAGCATGAGCATTTGAGCTAACACTGGCATTTGGACTTCCTTATTTATGGAGTTTGACAGTTTAGTATAAGTCTAACTAGTTATAATTATCTCTAAATTTTGAGAATTTATGAAAAATAGATTAATATCTTTAGTATGGCATATTTTCCTTGTTACACTTTGTGAGAGAACAGTGACATCAGCAAGTTATTTTTACTTGTACAAAACTTTTGTAAATACTTTTACCTTTTAATCAAAAAACACTCATAAATACTGACTGAAATCATAATGTTTTAAAAACATGTCTGTCTTTTTTAATTAACATATAATGTATTAAACATTAGGCAATCTTTTGAAAAATCTCATCTATAAGGTCACACTTATATTTACCGTCACTATGAAGTACCAGAGTTATATCAGAAATCAAGTAGGCTAACTTAATACACTTATCAATACTCAGCATTTAGATTAAACCAATGTCTCATTTAGTGTTTTAGATATGGCCCCATTGTAAGCAAGGGGCACCGCTAAAGGATTTTTCTTTTTAACACTGTAGTTTTGAACTCAGGCTCTTGTGCTTGCCAGTCAAGTGCTTATTTTACTGAGCTATCTCCCCAGCCTCTATCAAAGATTTTTTTAAAATTGACTCTAAATAAATTTTTAACAAGCCCAGTGTGTATCTAAACAGCTCTGGAGGACATCTCATTGATAAGAAGAAGGGCCTATCTGACCAGTTAAATCTTGCCCCATTTCCGCTTTCAGTGCCGCATTTCCTTGGGTACCATGGAAACAAAGAGCTATTGAGATATGCTGCCTTGCTGCAGAGTGAGGACACATGAGTAATCTGGGCTTTTCCTACATGTGGGTTTCTGTGTGTGCTTAGACAGTCACGTAGACAAAGAGGATAACCTTGGTGACATATGCTGATAAACCCAGGACTTGAGGTTGAAGCAGAATAGAGGTGAGTTCAAGGTCAGCCTGAACTGCATAGTGAGGCCCTGTTTCAAAAAAAATAATTATAATAATTGAGCCAAGTATTTGGTCCATGTATTTTATATTTTTTATTCCAGAGATTGCCCTCCTAGGAATTTTTCCTAGGGAAATAGGATACTCTGTCTACTATATAACATTTCCAAATAGTAAAAATGTTTGAAGCAACTAACGTTTTCCCCACGTTAGAGGATGGTTAAATTAAATATGTATTTTTTTTTTTTTAAGAATTTTTTATTTATTTATTTTTTTCTTGTTTCAGAACCTTTGTTTGTTTATTCACTCATTTTTATGGCTGGCTCAGCCTGCTGCGAGAGCAGGGCTGGCGCAGCATATGGTGCCAGGGATCGAACCGCGGTCCCTGAAGCCACCCAAGCTTTCCTGAGCAGGCGCTTTAGACCACTGAGCCATCCTGCTGGGCCCAAATACGTATTTTTTAGATAAAATATTATACAGTCTATTTGGAATGATGGCTACCCATTTTTACTGACTTTTAAACATATCGATGGCAAGGTGGCACTAGTTTTTTTCATAAAGATAAAAAGTTATATATAATGAGAAAGTCTCTTAGAAAAGAAAACTCTTTCTGTTAAGATTATGAAAAGGTTTCTCTGCCTTTTTACATTTTGACAAGGGTACGTATATGTGATTTTGACTATTTGAAAAATAATAAGTACTGAGCATAAATCCCAACAGGTAAAAAGAATGTTAGATAAAATTTATTGATAATGTAAACTAGTGGCTTTCTATATGTTTTCATCAGCCTTCCTCCCAATCCTTGCCTATGTTCCACAGAAAACATAATCAGTAAAAACCCAACATTGTGGGGGTTGGGAAGATAGCTCCGAGGCACAAGTGCCTGCTGGGCAAGTGCAAGGTCGTGAGTTCAAACCCTGGTCCCACAAAAAAAAAAAACAAAAAAAACAACATTGTGTAGTAGCATATTATAATTTGTGGTTGACCATAAGCAGCCCTTGTGGAGAGAATAGAGATAATATTTAACTGGCTGTGAGAAAACCTACAGACTATACTTAATAATCTTAAAGAATACTCATCTCCTATACCACCATAACACAGTATGTTTCCTTTGAAGCATGCCATTTTTTCCTTAAGGTGATTATCCCAAAAGACAGAGTTGGTATCCTGTTGCTAAAGAATTTGTGTGCAGTGGTCAGTGACCCACAGTCAAGCCACATTTCCTTTTTTACAAATAGAATTTTCTTTTGGTTCCTCTTTTTAATGGTTTGGTTTGGTTTATTTGTTTGCGAGACCAAGGATTGAACTCAGGCCCTTGTTCTTGCCAGGCAAGTGCTTATTCTACTGAACTATTTCCATGGCCCCTTATTTGGTTTTGAGACAAAGTCTGGCTATGTAATCAGGCTGGCTTTGAACTCATTATCTAATTCAGAACCTTGAATTTGCTGTGATCTCTTGCCTGCCCTCCCAAGTTCTGGGTTTACAGCATGCACCCCATAACTCCCAGCATAATGAGTTCTTTAGGCCAGATGTAATGCAATGCCAAGACACTAATTGAATGATCAACTTCAATCTTGATAGTTTTTATGGGTTTTTGACAGCATTGTGAACCAGCCATCTTATCCTATGAGGAGAAAGTTTCATGTAAAAAACTTGAAAGACAAAATGACTTTAAGAGGATGTTTGCCTTTTAGCTCAGTTGTTTAAGCTCCTACAAGGACAAAGCCAGTGCGGCCCCTGGGGACCATGGTTCGATTCCCAGCAGCACATGCCACACCACATACACCCTGAAAACAGCCTGAACCAGCCAGGAAAAAAAAAAAAAAAAAAAAACCTGGGGACGCTGGGGAAATAGCTCAGTAGAACAAGCATTTGCCTGGCGAGGGCAGGGTCTTGAGTTCAATCTCCAGTACCACCAAAACAAAACAAAACAAAACAAAACAAAACTTAAGGGCCAGGGATATCTGCAAGGCAAGTGTCATGTCCTGAGTTCAGTCTCTGGTACCTTTTTTTTTTTTTTTTGAGACAGGGTCTCGCTATGCAGTTGAGGCTGGCCTTGAGCTCACTTTTGTAGCCCAGGCTGGTCTCGAACTCGCACCGATCCTCCTGCCTCAGCCTCCCGAGTGCTGGGATTACAGGCATGTGCCACCACGCCCGGCTCCTGGTACCTTTAAAAACAAAAAAAAAAGTGACTGTAAACTGTGCCAATTTGTAATCCAAGCAGTTTTTCCATCATATTTTCAGTAATAGAAATATGTAGGCAATTGCTTCGGGTAAAAATCGCCAGATCACCTTTGGGTAGGGAAGGGCAGTAAGAGGATGATGGACAAATGTGTGATCTTTGCCAGAAGGAGAAGCAGCGATCATTGGACTTGTAGTCCAGGATCTGCCTTGAGAGCAAAAGATCCCTATATGAAGTCTCATGTAGCCTTCAGAGTCCTGATGCTAGGCCAGGCATGGTGGCACAGGCCAATGATCCTGGCACTCAGGAGGCTGAGGCAAGAGAATTGTTATGGTTTGAGGCCAGCCTGAGCTACATAGTGAGTTCTGGCCAGCCTAGACTACACAGTGAGACCCTGTGTCCAAAAATAAAAAAGTCTTGGGGCTGGGGAGATAGCTCCATGGCACAAGTGCCTGCCTGGCAAGTGCAAGGTCATGAGTTCGAACCCCAGTTCCACAAAAACATTGAATGAATAAATTTTTAAAAATTTTTAAAAGCCGGGTGTGGTGGCGCACGCCTGTAATCCCAGCACTCGGGAGGCTGAGGCAGGAGGATTGGTGTGAGTTCAAGACCAGCCTGGGCTACAAAAGTGAGTTCAAGGCCAGCCCCAACTGCATAGCGAGACCCTGTCTCAAAAAGACAAAAATAAAAATAAAAAATAAAAAAAAATAACAATTTTAAAAAGTCCTCATGCTATACCTCTTCCACCTTCTCATACATATTTACAAACAGAACAATCTTAGCACCATGGTTATTTCATCCAGATCTGGCATCAGTGGTACCATTTCAGTGATACTACTTCTCTTAGCCTTCCTTTTTTTTTTTCTTGTTTCAGGACCTTTGTTTATTCACTCTTTTTTTTTTTTTTTTATTCTATTCACTCATTTTTATGGCCGGCTCAGCCTGCCCCAAGAGCACAGCTGGTGCAGCATGTGGTGCCGGGGATCGAACCGCGGTCCCTGAAGCCGCCCAAGCTTTGCAGGCGCTTTAGACCACTGAGCCATCCCGCCGGGCCCTCTCTTAGCCTTCTTAAAGCCTGTAAAATACTAATAATGCTATCTTTCTGCTTAAAAAAATAAGTGGTTTAAAGGCTGGCCAAAGCCGGGCGTCGTGGTGCACGCCTGTAATCCCAGCACTCTGGAGGCTGAGGCAGGAGGATTGGTGCGAGTTCGAGACCAGCCTGGGCTACAAAAGTGAGCTCAGGACCAGCCTCAACTGCATAGCAAGACCCTGTCTCAAAAAAGACAAAAAAAATAAAAAATAAAATAAAAAATAAAGGCTGGCCAGATAGCTCAGCAGACTAGAGCACCTGCTTAGGTAGAGCACAGTGGCTGGGGTTCAATCTCTGGCATGCAGTGCCAGCCCCTGGGTCATGCTAAGAGCCCTTGAGACTGGGTGTAGTGCACACCTGTAATCCCAGCTCTTGGGAGGCTGAAAATAGAAGAATCACTGCGAGTCAGATCTATGTAGTGAGACCCTATAGACTCTGTACTAAATGCAAAAAAAAAAAAAAAAGTTTATTTTTAGCACTCCTGGCTTGAAGCCTAGTTCATATGTAAGCTGTAAGGATTCCAAGTTGTAAAATAAACAAGCAATTCTTTGTTTGGATTTTTGTTATTTTGAACTCAGACAATTTTTGAGAAAATCTGTAGTTACATAAACTTTAGTTGTGTAGATATTACTGGATGTGACATTTATGAGGGAATATGTGATGCTATACTTGCTTAAATAGTTTAGGTTGTATTTTGTGAATGTCTGATGCTGTACTTGTTTAAATACATTAGTTTGGGTTCCGTTGTCCTTTCCTTTCACTCATCTGAAGCGAGGCAAGTGACTGACTGAGAGGATGATCCATTATCTACATGACTGTTTAAAGCATTTCTCCGCATTCTGTTGCCTCTCTACAGGTTGTAGATGAGCATGACAGTGTGGAGCAGAGTCGGCGAGCACAAGCTGAGCCTATCAACCTGGACAGCTGTCTCCGTGCTTTCACCAGTGAGGAAGAACTAGGGGAAAATGAGATGTACTACTGTTCAAAGTGTAAGACCCACTGCTTGGCAACCAAGAAGCTGGATCTCTGGAGGCTTCCCCCCATCTTGGTATGGTGTGGCCCTGCACCTGAGACTCTAGTGTAAAGGAAAGAATCCATGAACTGGAGGAGTTGCTTTTGGGTGGGGAGGTTAGATCAGGGTCTTAACTATGTAGTACAGCTGACCTCTGACATATGATCCTCCTGCCGTAGCCTCCTGAGTGGCAGGATTACAGGCATGCGCCACCACACCCAGCTTCATAAATAGTTTTTGTTATTTTTGAGACTGACATCCTTCCTGTACCAATGTTTAAAGCTCTCCTTTTGCGCAAGACTTTTTGTTTTGTTTTTAGCATTACTAGGGGTCAAATCCAGCACCTATGCATGCTTAGAAGCAGTGTACCACTAAACTACATCTCCAACCCTGTGCAAGGGTTTTTTTGTTCAACACAAATAGCTGAAAATTTTTGTTAGTTTCTCTTCCTGAAGAGCTTACAATCTCAGTGGAGAAAAAAGTAATGTAGGCCAGCCAGGCATGGTGCCACACGTAAGTATAATCCCAGTACTTGGGAGGCTGAGGCAGGAGGATTGCTGTGAGTTTTAGACCAGCCTGGGCTACAAAGTGAGCTCAAGCCCAGCCTGAACTGTGTAGTGAGGCCCTATCTCAAAAAGACCAAAAAAAAAAAAAAAAAAAAAATTATATAGGCCATTAACTACAATTTAGCACAATGCAAGAAGTGGTATTCTCTAGTGAATTTGGATTTCATAAGAGGGTGAAAGCACATCTGGCTCTATAGAAAGGAGCAGCTTTAGGCCAGCCCTTAGACTATAGGACAACAACCAGGCTGGAAGTGTTCAGTGCCTGCTGAGATTACAGCTGTGCCACACTGCAGTGTCAAAGGCGAGCACAAGCCCACCAGTGCATGGGTGCTTGTGTGCTTTATCTTTTTTTTTTTCTTTTCTGTTTTTATATGGGTCTTTTATAGGGTCTCGATATGCAGTTGAGGCTGGCCTTGAGCTCACTTTTGTAGCCCAGGCTGGTCTTGAATTCACATCGATCCTTCAGCATCAGCCTCCCAAATGCTGGGATTACAGGCATGCGCTCAAGAAGCTTTTTAATCAAGGTGTAGTTAATATACAATTATATGCAGAGATTTAAACATCCAGTTTAGTGAATTTGAACCATTGTACATACTCATATAAACATCTCATAAAATGTATCATGGAATATTTTGAGCTAGCATGCTGGCCTATCCCTATGAGCCCAGCACTTTGGGGGATTCAGACAAAAAAAATGACAAGTTTGAGCCCGGCCTAGGTAGCGTAGCCGAGACCCTGTTTACAAGATTATTTAGTTCCCAATATCTCAGGAAAACAATAATAGTTTTGTAGTCTTTAAGAACATTAAAGGGAAGGCTGGTGAGATACAGCAGACTAAGCACCTACTTAGGCAAGTGCAGGAACTCTAGGGTTTGACTCCTAGCACCATGTCACACCAGTCTGCCCCCAGATGTGCTGGCCACCAAGTTAAGACCTGGTGACACCCCTGTAATCCCAGCACCCAGAAGGCTAAAAACAGGAGTGCCATGGAGTCTGAGCTGTGTAGTGAGACCCTATACCAAATACCTGTTAAAAAAATTGGGGGGGGGGTGCTGGAGAGATAACTGTGGCACAAGTGTCTGCCTGGCAAGTGCACGGTCATGAGTTCAAACCCCAGTCCCACAAAAAAAAAAAAGAGGAAAAGAATATTGAAGAGTATGTTGTATATTGTTGAATAACTATAACAGTCTGGGAGGGTCCTGTTTTCAAACCCTTCATAATGCAGATACTTCCTATGTTTCCTTCTCCAGATTATTCACCTTAAACGATTTCAATTTGTAAATGGTCGATGGATAAAATCACAGAAAATCGTTAAATTTCCTCGGGAAAGTTTTGACCCTAGTGCTTTCTTGGTGCCAAGAGACCCAGCTCTCTGCCAGCATAAAACACTCACACCCCAGGGGCACGATCTCTCTGAGCCAAGAGTTCCTGCAGGAGAAATGAAGAAAGCAGATGCCCAAAGTGCCGCAGGGGATGAGGATGTGCTCCTGAGCAAGAGCCCATCTTCTCTCAGTGCAAACATCACCACCAGTAGCCCAAAAGGTGAGGAGCGGGGGCTGATGGGGCAGCTTGGTGACATGGGAGAAAGCTGTCTGGAGTCAAGCTTGTCTTATTTGAGCTATGTGATTTTTAGTAAAAGGTATCGCTTCTTTTAGTCTAGTTTCTCATCTATAAGATGGGAGCCAACACCAAGTTTACAATGCAAGGATTTGAAATATCAAGAGTGACACATTTTATAGAATACCTGATACTGTAAATGCCAACCATGAGTGAGAGTATCGTCCTTTTCTGCTAAGAGCAGTTCTCAAAGGGTAGTCTAGGAGCTGTAGGGATCCCTGCAAGCCTGTCAAGAGGGAGAATTAAAACTGTTTTCATGAAAAATAGGACAGCATAGTGGTGTCTGAGTTACTTTTTTAAAAATTAAGATCTAGGACAAATATAATGCAATGTGAAGAAATAATGCTGAATGGGAATGTAGTACATGAATTATTGAAATATCGATGTTACAGGTTGTACTGTAACTGTCAGATATGTTGAAGTCTTAACTACCACACACAGTCATCCATTGGTGTCAATGAGGGCTCCCCAATTCCAGCACCTCCCACAAGTACCAGAATACACAGATGTTCAGCTCTCTAACATAAAACAGCATATTTACCTGTAATGTGTATACACATCCTCCCTATATAGTCCCTGTATCACCTCTAGGTTGCTTATAATAACTAATACAATGTGAATGCTATTAAAAAAAAAAACTTATAGCTGGACTTGGTGGTACACATCTGTAGTCCCAGCACTTGGGAGGCTGAGTCAGGAGGATCAGTGTGAGTTTGAGACCAGGCTGGGCTACAAAAGTAAGCTCAAGGCCAGCCTGAACTGCATAGCAAGACCCTGTCTCAAAAAGACAAAAAAAAAAAAAAATTATTCTGTATAGTTTAGGAATAAGCTTGTTCAATATAGACACAATCTTTTTTTTTTTTTTGTCTTTTTTGAGACAGGGTCTCGCTGTGCAGTTCAGGCTGGCCTTGAGCTCACTTTTGTAGCCCCGGCTGGTCTCGAACTCGCACCAATTCTCCTGCCTCAGCCTCCGGAGTGCTGGGATTACAGGCATGCGCCACCACGCCCGGCATTTTTATTAAATAGTTTTGGGGACCGGCGAGATAAAGTATCTGTTTAGGCAAGTTTAGGCAACCATAGGAACTGCAGTTCCATCCCCAGCACCGCATGCTGGGCCAGCCCCACCCCCAGGGAAGGCTGAGCTGGCCATAACATAAATAAAATTTTTTAAAAATAGTTTTGATCCATTGTTATTTGTTTTTTTTGTTTTGTTTTGTTTTTTTTTTTTTTTGTGGGACCAGGGTTCGAACTCACGACCTTGCACTTGCCCAGC